>CACTHL010000695.1:5295000-5383795 GCA_902712375.1 Dioscorea dumetorum
GAGTGCCATATCCCTATCTTTGATATAGTAATAATAGAATTAATATTTTTATTAATATATAATTCATTCTATAGATCCACTGGAGATAGTCCTAGTGGCCATGGCCTTGTCTCTTTGCACTTTCATCATGCTCCCCACTCAAAGTTCCAGTTGCTTCATGCTTCAATTCATGATGGTCATGGATAAAACAAGCAGCCTATGAATTCATTCCTTATTGCATTCCATGATAAAGAAATTCCCAACCTTTCTCTTATTTTTTCACTTCTTAATTAATTACTTGAATACATTTGTCATTCCATGAATCTTTTTTTCTTTTTTTTTTTCACTTCAGAGTACTGTTATATATATATTTACTGTTTGCTTGCTCCATGATTGTTTTCAATGCATGAATGTTACTAGTTTTTCTTGTTTTCCCTTCCATGTCCCTAGGAGAGAGCATGTCTCTTTCTCTTCCTCAAGAAATAAATAAGTAAATAAAAAGTCAGAAAGAATCATAATCTTTGTAGTATGTCATCATCCCATCTGAGCAGTGAAACTTGTTATTGGGATGGTGATTGAAACAAGAGAGCCCAAACATTTTAGAGCAATATTGAGTGCTCCTATCTGATTTGAGAACATTGAGTTTTTTCTTTTCTTTTTTTTCCCTTGCCATAATTACAAATAAAAGAATAATAACCAATTTGATTCAATATAAAGTACATATATATAGCAAGATATTGTTCATAAATCTTTGGTTACATTTACATGCACATTGTGCTTCTTTAGATTTTACACATAGATTGACTTGTTTGGCTCTTCAAACTTTAAAAGAGACATCATGAAAAAGAGTGTTATCTGATCATATATAACAACATATTGATCAGATATGCCACTAATTAATTAGATATATACATCATTATTTATAATGATCAGTACCTGAACACTACTGATGATGCTTAGAAGAACTTGCAGCAAATTAAGAGATTAGAAAGAAAATCATGTTTCACTTTTAAGGGAATAATAATAATAATAATAATAATAATAATAATAATAATAATAATAATAATAATAATAATAATAATAATGCTTTATTAACCAACCCACTTTCAATCCAAAAACATAAACCTGTTTTTTTTTTTTAAATTAAAGATTAGATTGTATGATCAAACAAGTAAAATATATAAGCAAACTGTTAAGTAATGAAATTGTTTGCTTGCTCACAACCCACCGAAAAATTCTTCAGAAATCAAGGCTTTTTGAGATAAGTTAATGGAGGGTGAGCTGAAAAGAAAACTTATGTCAGGAATGTGATTGATCAAAGAGAAAGATGGAAATTTAAATCCTAGTGGAGCATGCATGGTCCACTTAAGAAAGCAATTAATAATAGCCAATCAAAAGAATTAATGAATTAGAGGTATCAAAAGATTAAACTGTTGCCAAAAAGCATTCTTGACCTCTTCATCTGAAGTGAAGGTGGACATTCATGAAGAAGCAATAAGTGTACAACATTGATAATCTGGAAGATCTCTGTAAACTATAAATCTTTTGTATTCAGAATAATTAATTAATATTTGGTTTGGTGGTTCATTTATCTGTTTATTTTTTTATTGTGGTTGGAGTTCTCTATTTGCTTTTTGTCCCCCCCCTCTATTGCATTGGGTTCTCACTTCACTTGGTGCATATGATATATTATACATATGCATATGAGATTTTATTATAGCAGTATTGAGAGAGTTCTGTTGGAAGGAATACTGTTTTTTTTTTTTTTCTATAAAATTGTATGATAGAAAATTTATTAGTTCAATGTTATTGGTCATATAAATCTTCGGGATGTACGCTTTGTAGATTTTTATTGTATTATGTGATTTATGACTAAATTAATAAGTCCACAAAAGATCGATAAACTACTTAATTAATGTATTTTTATATCTGTTTTTTTTTTTTAGGAATTTTTAAGTAAAAGGTACTTGTTCTCTCTTATATATATAGTTGAATTATAGTTGAATTATATCTTGGTGATGGCATGATCCTTTATTTTTGAAAAAATATTAAAAAAAATAAGATGGAAGTCCGCAATCTCAAATCAAGCAAAGTCTCTCCTTTATGCGATTTATGATATATTTACACAGACTTACATATCATGATTGATTTTTTCTTTTTCTTTTTCTTTTTCCTGAACTTTGTGTTTTTGAGCTCCAAAAGGAAGTTCAATATTATTGGTTTGTGTTTTTTTAATCTTTCTTAATCTTTCTTAATTATAATTATTTCTACATTTTTTTACAAATTTCTATTTATTTCTATGAGATGTGATTTTTTATTTTAATTTCAAAAAAAAAAAAAAAAAAAGATATCAGTAGGATGTTGGGGAGAGATGATCCGGACTTTTTTTTTTGAATAAAATGGATAAATCACTATTTTATTAAAAAGAGAAAAGTGACATAAAAGAAGATAACTCTCACCATAAGTGAGGAAAAGAAAAAGTACAAAGAAGAAAAAACCAACAAGAAGAGAAAAAGGCTTGGAAGGCGGAAGACGATCGGGACTTTATCATTAGGATAAAACATTTAACTAAAGAAATGCAAGATAAATTTTTTACTTTTTTTTTATCATTATTAAATCTATTTACATATTGCTTTCCTGAATTAACACACCTCTAAAATCAAAGAAAACACGCTTAGAAGGTCTTGTTGCTATAACTAAACGTAGTTTGGATTTTGTTTTTTTTTAACCACTCTAGATTCAAATAAAATACTTGCAGCTCCAAATAAAAAAAAAAAAAAACCTCAAGTTGAAAGCCTCTGTCATGACTTTCCATTGCGGTTTTAAAAATGAGTCGTTTTCTATGAAATAACACACAATTTCAAACCTAACTAATTAAAGATGGATGATCACTCTCCATGCATAATACTTTCTGTATACTAATATTTTACTTCTATTGCAACCTTCTCCTCATTTATAGTGGATTATGTAACTTTCTCTCATACATAATCTTGTTCGTTTTTGTTTTTTTTTTTTTTTTTTTTTTTTGCACTCTTCTATATCCTCCCAATTTTACCCAATATAACTCCTAAAAATGATGGCTTATATATCTACTTTCATATATATATATATATATATATATATGGGAAAATTTACAAATTTGCGTGCTTTGCCAATAAAATCCTCACTCTTGAAAATCTTGTTTAAAGAGGGTGCAGTAGCTACAATTAACCACTTGTGTGCTTTGCCACATAACCAAGAAGAACACAAAACCATTTACGTTTTACTTGTCTTTTTGCGACCAATATTTAGACGTATTATTGTGCTTTTTTTAACACTGGAGGAGTCAATTATGTCTTTTTTTTCTCAAGAGGCTTAATAAAGCTCTTGTTTTAGTTTGCATGGTTGTTATTTATCGTGTTTTGTGTTTGTTTTTCTATTCATGTTTGTAGTTATTTTCAGTTTTTTACTTTTGTTTTTATTTTTCATTTTTTTGAATATATTGTGGTTTTTCCGTTTAAAATATTTCAGTGGTTTATCCACTTTTTTTAAAAAAAAAAAAGACAAAGAAAATTTAGAGAAGTTGCTGATAAAATCACATGCAAAATGCATGAGGGGTATTCCTCCATACACCACATTGATGTATATAAATATATTTGTATATTATAAGTGCGTCGTTTCCTTTAGTTATTCGCTTGAGAAAATAAATAAATAAATAAATAAATGGAAAGTAAGTTGACTAGCTGAATTCTCAGTGAACCAGACGCATATCTTATCAAGTTTTATCAACTAATTAATTAGTCAATTTTCATCAAATCCGCCCCTATATGATGATAATAATAAATGAACTCGCATGCCTTTAAATGATCCAAAATGAAAGTTAATAATTCTTTCTCATCTTCATTGTTGAAAGGGTGCCCAATGATTGGTCCTCATGATATACACTTGTTTTCTAACCAGCAGGCGTGCGAAACTCATAAGATTGACGTCTTAAATATAAATATTATTTATTCATCGAATTCCAATTATTATCAAACAGTAGTTTTATGTATAAAAAAGATATTGATAAAATAATTCAACCAAAGAAGAGTTGTTGTTTTTTTAATTTTAAAAGAGGAATAGATAATTATTTTCACTTGATATTTTTTTTTATATTTGTATCTACTATAATTAAAAACTATTTAATTGAAATCAATTAACTCTATTTTAGGAGACCCCATCCATGAAAACAAATTTCACTCAATAGCAAGACTCATTTGCGTGGTAGTCAAGATTTAAATATTTATTATGAATAAAAAAAATTGAAACATCCAAAGAATACAAAATCAATTTTGAAAACACACAGCAATCTATTAAATTAAGTATAAGAATTAATCTATGTTATTGTGAAAAATCATAAAATATTACAAAGCAACAAAAAAAAAATTAAACTAATTATCTGAAATAAAACTAAAATATTACAACAAAAAAGAAAAACTCTTGTGATCATTTTCGTCATTCGCATTGCTATTGAAAATGCAAATTAAACCATCAATTTGCTCTTGCATAATACTCTTCTATAATACTCTCATGTTCAATTGCAAATAGCATACTTTCACCAAATTAACTGCATGTTTTTCAAATAGTTCTCAACTATTGATAAGAAGATGTATAAGTTAGAAGAATTTATCAATAGTTTAGCATTTCCTCATCCAAAAACATGCAATAAAAAAGAAAAAAGAAAATATCATTTGAGCTCAGTTGACATCACTTACATACAATATAACTCAAATATTGGGATTGCCATAATATATGTTGTTCCCCTTTGATAAATCCCCGGTTTTCTTTACCTTAATTATATCTTTTCTTTTCTTATTTTTTTTTTTAAAAATAAATATGGATAAATCGTAGGATTTGGAGGATTCCAACTTGGTTGGAGTAATTAAACTCAACTATTGAAAAGAAGAAGTAAAAGTTAGAAGAATTTATAAAGTTTGCATTTTCATAAAACATGATAAAAAAAAAAATTGGTTATGACTTATATAATAATTTTATTTTTTCTTTTTTTTTTTTTTTTAAAAATAAATGTGGATATATATATATATATATATATATATATATATATATATATATAACAATAAATAGTAATATAAAGTTCATAAATAAGCAGTAATTATAATATTTAATTAATAATAAATGCTTGCCCTATTTAATTCATTAGAGGAGAGGGTGTGGGCCAATCCAAAGCCAATGCCAATGGTAATGCGTGCGAGAGAGCGAGCGAGAGCTCTCCTCTCCACTCCCATCACTATATGTATATATATAAACCTCCTCCTCTTTCTCTCTCGCACCTCACGCCACTCTCTCTCTCTCTCTCTTTCATTCTTTCTCTGAGTTGCTTGAAAAGATGGTGAAGTTCTCCAGAGAGCTAGAAGGGCAACTCATTCCGGAGTGGAAGGAAGCATTCGTTAACTACCGCCAACTCAAGAAGCTTGTGAAGAAGATCAAGCTCTCAGCTCTCCGATCCCCGGCAACGCAGTCGACAGATCGCCTCTCATTCATGGGCTTCTCCTTCCGATTACTTGGCTCCTGCTTCCGCCCATCTAACCACCGCGCTCCCTTGCAGGTTCCTGTAGTACTACTACTCGATTTATAATTAACTCTCCAAGGCTCCATCCATGCTTCCTTGATTTTTGTTACTCGATTTAAGATTTCTAGGGTTTTCCAGATTATTCCTGTTTGATTTGGCATCTATGTCGGTAGACACTAGACGCCACTTTCATGCACGATGTGTTTTTCCTCTTCTGCACGGAATCATAATGATATTCGATTTTTTGCCAATTAATCGGCCGTTCTGATCTGATCGGACGGTGTAGGATTTTTTAAATTTTTAATTAAATTGATTTAATTATGTTTCGGTTTATAGGAAGGCGAGGAGAGCGTTGCAGAGGTGGAGCTCGTTCATTCAGGTCAAAATGAGGTACTAAACTGAATAATTATTTTTTTTTTCAAAAGAATTCCAACTTAAAATATACAAAAATGATAATGACAATAATCATAATTTGAAATCATATGTATTTATATAAAAAAAAGGTAAAAAAATTCTTTGAGAGATTGGAAGAGGAGAGGGAGAAGGTGAACAGTTTTTACATAACAAAAGAAGCCGAGTTCTGCGAGCGAGGAGAGATCCTCAACAAGCAGCTTGAGATCCTCCTCGATCTCAAGAGAGTTCTCCATGAACACGCTCGCCGGCGCCGGAGCAGCCGTTCATTCGACGGAGTTAGCTTCTCCAGGCTCACCCCGGCATCCTCTTTCTCTGGTGAGGCCCGAGTTTTTGAGTATATATCTATATGGTTCCACAATCGGATCTGGTGATTGTGATCTACTTACTTGGGTTGTAGAAAGCGCTACGGAGAGTGAGACCCCGGCGGAAGATGGGTCGCCGGTGAGCGACGAGATGGTAGCCGTGCTGGAGAGGAATGGAGTCAGCTTCATCGGGGCTCCAAGGGCAAAGACGAAGAAGGGTGGGAAACCGAGGGCGGCGTCGATGAGGATTGACATTCCGGCTACAACCCCAGGCCAGACGATCTCGACCGTCACCTCGATGATCTGGGAGGATCTAATCAATGGACAAAAAAAGGAAGGAAGCTGCGGGGATTATATCAGCCGGAAAAAGATCCAGTGCGCCGAGAAGATGATTAGAGGAGCGTTCGTGGAGCTCTACAAAGGCCTAGGGCTACTCAAGACCTACAGGTTTGTTTGTGCTTGTTATATTCTAAACTGACCAAAGTATCCCTTTCCTTGTTGGATAGAGGCCCTGGCGGCATCCGGGGTAGGAATGTCATTACATGTTAGCATGAGAACCTCAACGTAAAGGGCGTGATCGTGGTTTGCATGGGATTGTTGACCGCTTTGTCTTGACTGACGTTATTGCTGTTTAATTCTATGGCCTTGTTCTTTTCATGGATGGCAGGTCCTTAAACATGGTGGCTTTCAGGAAGATACTGAAGAAGTTCGACAAGGTATGTTTGTCATTTTACCAAATTATTAATCACTAAAAGAATATGCATGGTGATGAAAGAGAACAGTAAAATTAATTTATATTAGATGGGTGGTGGAGATTGTATATATATATGTATGGTTTTTCTGTTAATTATAAGAAAGAGTTGGGATCATTTATGGAATTACCATCAGTGACGTCTGAATCAAAGCCAGCAGCTTAATTTTTAGGTATCTATCATTTCTGGTCCATTGATTGAAGGGTATTGAAAATCGGGTAGAACCAGACTCATTTTACCAAATTATTAATCTTCGTAGTTTAGGAGGAAATGATACAAAACTGATCAAACGATATCCCCCTCCCCCACATGTCAACTTATATGGTTACAGAGACTGTTAATTAAAACATAAAATTGTTGCCGGAGTGAATACACACAGACACACACAAACGCACACACACACAGAGAGAAATATGTGTTTCTGATATTTGATTATCTAGCGTTTCTTTCTGGGTTTGTATTGTGCTGAACTCGTGCTACCGTTCTCTTTGGTGAAGGTCTCAAACCAACAGGCTTCACATAGATACTTAGAGACGGTGAAAGGGTCACACTTTACCATCTCCGACAAGGTATGACTGGGCACGTTAACGTTTGTTTTCATTCGTTCATTTTACTTGTAAGAGCCCTTTGCGAGAACGACCTAGATATTTTATCATAGTTTAAAGTAAAGTTAAAGGTTGCCTATTTTGAATGTGATGCCATACATTGTATGATTTATGATTATGAAATTCATGGGTAACGAACGGTCATGATTAAAATAGAATGGCTTTTCGTTATGCTGCGTTTGGACAGAGTCCTTTTTCACTGTTGCCCCTGGTTCTCTCTGATATATCTCAAACAAGGAATAATCGAATATCCTAGAGGTATCAGTATCACACCAAACTCAAAATAAAGGCCAAAAGATAAAGAAGGTCCCTTTGCATGTGTTAGCTAGCTAATTGATATCGGTATATTTGAAGGAATCATATCAGGAAAAAGTGTGAGTAAAATGTCCTTTAAGTAGGAAGGTGTCATGCTTTGAACTTGTTACTTTAAAACTGATAGTGGAGCTTTATATATCCTACGTGCAAAATGAACTATAATAGCTAAATAGTAATGTCACCTATAATTTGAAACTTTCTGAAGAAGTAGAGATCACTACGGAACTGCTACACACTTGGTTGGACAATCATTTGCCTTCATAAGTTACAGGTTCCATCTAAAATAGAAAATAACCAGCTTGCCATACTCCACGACTTTCCTCACACTTTAAAAACATATACATTGATAAAATTAGTGCATAAGAGCATCAATCACATAATTGGAATGGCTTTTGAAACAGGTTGGCAGATTAGAAGACGAAGTGGAGTCCATCTTTATAAAGCACTTCGCCAACAATGACAGGAAGAAGGCCATGAAGTTCCTTAAGCCTCAGCAGCGCAAGAACTCGCACACCATAACCTTTTTCGTAGGTATACTAATGCTATTCCTGTAACAAAATTACTACATCTGCAAATTAAAATTAAAATTATTATTATTATGAGTGTTTCTTTTTTAATCTAAGTAGTTTATATATATATATATATATATATATATATATATATATATGAAGCACAAGTTTCTATCTTCTTCACAAGTTTCTATCTTCTACATCCAGCTGGATACCATATTTTAAACCTTTTCTTTTAGCATACGAGCATTTAAAACCATAGTAACAGTAACTATTTTTTTTCCTGAAACTTAAGCATATATTGATAAGAAGACCATATTAAGAAATCTACAGAAACACAACGATAAGTTCTAGTTTTGCTCGTGTATGAGTGTTGTCCTATCACATCCAGTTCACTGTGGATCCGTTGACTTCCTCCGACCATGAGGTGGGACACTCGGAGTTGCTCCGCGCCACTACCAAATGGAGAATGTCTCATCGGGGGAACCCAGTAGATGAAATTAATTCATAATTATGAGTAGGTATTCTGTGGATGTTGAAAGCTTACGTCAGTCCCAGTAATCAAATGGGTCTTCGGAGTTGAAAACCCACGGGCCACGAGGAGAATTAGTGGACTGGCTCTTCCACCTCCATCGATTGACCTTTGCCCCTTTATTGATTGACCCCTTTGATCCCTCCCGATAGACTGTAAGCTGATGGCTTGTGGGGGCCACAATTTAAATGCTAATATACATGATTGTGTTGGGGACGGAGCCCACACATGCACCCGTCATCCTACTTTTTATGCCACTCCTGATTTGAAGGTGATCCAGCCAATCATTTGTAGTCAGAGAATATGACTTGATAATAGATGAAACAAATTTTTTTTTTTTTTTTTTGGGAGAAAAGGTGAACACAAATGGCTGACCATTTTTTTCCCCTCCAAAGCATATATTTTGTGGTTGGTTATAAAATCGCGCTAGTAGAGCCATATCTTTAGAAGAATATTTGTAATCTGGTTAAGGAGAATCCCATCTTGCCTTTTTCTTATTGTTTTTTTTTCTCTGTTTTCAGGGCTGTTCACAGGTAGTTTTGTAACTTTATTCAGTGTGTACGCCATCTTGGCTCACTTGTCTGGCATCTTCTCCTCAGCTGAATCCAGTTACTTGCGAACTGTTTACCCTGTTTTCAGGTAATGCATTAGGCCCCGCCACACAATTCAGATGCAGCATCAACTTCCATTACACTTCATCAGCTTGTCCACTTGACAAAAATAGTAATATATATACACCAATGTGCATCTTAACCATTATATGTTTAGTGCTATGCAAAGTAATGATGAGAATATTCCATTAGCCCAGGGCGATTAAATTAGGATAAATATAGGCTTAATCCTGTTATTCATTGTCATTCTTCCACTATAATCATCATTAATTAATATTAAGTGTCCACTAGCAGAGAGCACTTGGTGCAGAAATAATGTCTTATCTTATTGACAAGGATTCTAGATGTTCAGTTGGTGCTTTCCTGCTTCAGCTGTACATTTTACTGCAATGCTTGCTTTAGTCATTGATCCGTATACATGCACCTGGGCAATTAATCATCCTGAGCGCCATTTTTCCCTTACTGAATTAAAGTTTATTAAGGTCTTCACCCTGTTCTGCAGTACCTTACGTGAAGAAAATGTTTGAAATAATATAATAAATACAGAGATGCAGTTGTTCGCCAAGGTGAACACTTGTGGAGATTGATAGTAATGGATGATATTTCTTGCTATCTGCAGCATGTTTGCACTGCTTAGCCTGCATATCTTTTTATATGGATGCAATCTATCCGTTTGGAGAAACACCAGAATAAACCACAACTTCATATTTGAGTTCAATCCGAACACAGCCTTGAAACACAGGGATGCCTTCCTCATCTGCACCTGCTTTATGACCACTGTGGTTGGTGCTATGGTCATACATCTTCTACTGAGGTCCACTGGCGTCTTCCCACCCCATGTTGATGCCATTCCTGGGATCCTACTATTGGTGAAACATCCTGCTAACCCTGTTTCTTGATGGCTTTGGTATAAATACATGATATTTTATCCCAAAGGCTTAATAACCTGTCCTATTTGGTTTTTTGCAGCTGTTTATCGGAATACTCATCTGCCCTTTTAACGTTTGCTACCGCTCAACTCGGTACAGTTTTCTGCGGGTGATGCGCAACATTGCATGTTCACCACTATACAGTGTAAAACATCTCTTACTAATAAAACTTCTCAGCAAATTCTACAAGTATAATTCCTTCCTTAATTTCTATTTCTCCTTATTTTGTTACTTGAGAATATATACATATGCTTAACAAAGAGAGAGATTGCATTCTTACTGGCGTTCCCGGCTTAATAATTGTTGTGCATCCTTTTCGTGATCCAGGTGTTGATGGTAGATTTCTTCATGGCAGACCAACTAACAAGCCAGGTAATATTCTCTCAACTGACCTAATGAAACTAGCAAGGAACTTCACTAACCTGTATATATATCTGTGTGTGTGTGTGTGTGTGATTCAGATTCCACTGCTGAGGCACTTGGAATTCACAACATGTTATTTCATGGCTGAGGGCTTAAAGACCCATCGTTATGATACGTGTACAAGGAGTCAGCAATACAAACTTGTGGCTTACATCATCTCCTTCCTTCCATATTACTGGCGAGCTATGCAGGTAAATACTTAATTAATGGTCTACGTTGACCCAGGTAATGACTGCATATATATATATATATATATATATATATAGCATGATATTCACTTGGTTGTGGTACAACTGTACAAGTACATAAAATAATGATGTCCCATAGGCAATGCATGTCCACTTAGTTGTAATATAATCAGACGGGACTAACATATATATATATATATATCAATTAACATTCTAATTTATCAAAAAATTCTCATATATCTAACAAAATCAAATACTTCAACGACTGGACCACTTGGAAACTGACGTTAGAAACTGCTATCTGTGAAGTGTGCAAGGAGGTACATAGAGGAGGGGTATGACATGAACCATCTGGCAAACGCCGGCAAGTACATGTCAGCCATGCTGGCAGCTGCCATAAGGTGGAAATATGCAGTGGCTCCCACTCCATCTCTACTGGCCACTGTCATAATCTCATCAACTATGGCCACTGTGTACCAGTTGTACTGGGACTACGTCAAGGACTGGGGGCTTTTCAAACTCACCTCCAAAAACCTATTACTTAGAGATGAGCTCATCCTGCAGAACAAGTCCATCTACTATGCTTCTATGGTAAGCACAAGTTTTCTCTGATACCATCCGTGACACAAGCCCATATTGCCATATTCCTCTAATTCTTTAAAAAAAATGGTTGCAGATGCTCAACCTAGTGCTTAGGCTTGCATGGGTTGAAAGTGTGTTGAAACTCAGCCTGGGACCAGTTGAGAACCGGATGGTTGATTTTCTGTTAGCTTCTCTTGAGGTCATTCGCCGTGGTCACTGGAATTTCTACAGGTATGATTGTGTCAAAAAAGCACAGTAAATGAATGACCCTCTCTTTAAAATCATGCTGTGATCTATATATGCATATATTTACTTGTGTGATTGTTTCTTAAGGTTGGAGAATGAACACCTGAACAATGTGGGCAAGTTCAGAGCAATTAAGACAGTCCCACTTCCATTTCGTGAGATAGAATCAGACGGATGAAATTTGTTTTAGCTGAAGGGTGTATATAATTTAAGGCTTCATTTGAATTTCATGGATAGATTGATTGAATGTGCCAGAGGTGAAGCTAATACTAATAAGAAAGAAGACGCCCGAGGAGAGCCGGGATTAAAATAGAGAGAGTGTAATTTAAATAACATATATCAGGTTCACAAGCCGGGTTAATCTGCAATTGAAATTGTAATTTTGATGGAATCCAATGGCTGTTGGATGAGCTCCTCGCCATGGAGTGTGGACCCTTTGCTTAACAAAAGAACATACACACCATAAATATAATGATGCTCAACATGTCAATCTAGTTACAACAATGTTGGACACAATATTCAATGGGGATCATAAACCATTGATTATCTGTTCAAAACAGAGAAGACTCTGTTACAAACTAGAAAACATAGCTGCTTTGATTGTAAGGTTCAGAGACATTCTTCTTCCAATATTTTTTTTATTAAGGAACTGATGATGCCAAAGAGTTGGCAATACCTTTAGAATCACAGTAAGAAATGGACTGAATGGTGATCATAGGGTTGACCTTGACCCCAATTGCACTTGGGAAGAGACACAAGCATCACAGACAAACAGGCCTTGAGCCTCCCCCATTCTCATCAACCGCACCCATCTCCTCAGTGACTCCCATCATGCAGCTCCCCCGTTTGGTGAGCACAACCATATACGGCCCGTTTGGAACTTTAAAGAGAATGTAATTGCATACAAAGCTTTTACAGAGAAGATTTTACGTGCAATTACTCTTTTCCCAACCACTGGATCATCATTGAAGAACTCCTCCAAATCCTCAGCTTTAATTCCTTTGCATTTGATCCTTTGTCCATCACTCCTGTGAGGACCGACCTACGCGGCGCCAGCAACCACCAATATCCGAATTGCTGTCTTTAGACCTTCCTGGAGATTCCCCTTATCGAATTCATCTAATTCATAATTTATCCGGCCTCGGTTGGAACTTTAAAAATGAATGTAATTGCATACAAAGCTTTTACATAGAAAGATTTTACATACAATTACTTTTCCCCCAACCAGTAAATTATCATTCAAGAACTCCTCCAAGTCCTCATCCTTAATTCCATTGCATTTGAGTCTCTGTCCATCACTCCTGTGAGTACCGACCTACGCCGCACCAGCGACCACCAATATCCAAATTGCAGTCTTTAGACCTTCCCAGAGATTCCCCTTATTGAATTCATCATCTAATTCATAATTTATCCGGCCTTGGCTCTCCACCGATTTTATAATCTACTATCATGTAGAATTCTTCTACATAAACTACTTTATTTTTTTTTTTTTAGAATATGAATCGTCTAATTAAAAAAAAAAAAAGATAAATGGTAGGAAGTCCATTAACCCCATCAGGGAATGGAGGATGAGAAGCAGCAGCAAAACAAAAGTCCTGCATGGCTTTATAACTGAATTGGTTCTTCTCCTTCTCACCATTAATATTATTCATCTCCATTAATGCAGTTGAAGGGATGAGAGCCTCACAAATGGCAGACAATGATTTCATTTGTGAAGAAGAGAACCTCTGTTTGTAGTATTACTCATCATCAATATCTCCCCTTCTCCTTCCTCTAAGAAGAGGATGCCCATTCATCATCTTAATCTCTGCCATGATATATGAAGAATTAATATACAAATTAAGAAGTATTCTTTACAATAGAAATCAGTGAAAATATGGATGACTTCATTGTTGAAGAGGAGCTCTTTGTATTTATAAGGAAAGATGAGAAGAAAAGTTGGAATTGGTCCATTTGGAGTGTGAACAATGGAGTTGTGCTGAATTTTATTTATTTATTTATTTTTTTAAAAAAAAATAGATGAACCACAACCATTAAAATAAAATAAAATAAAATAAAAACTAAGATAATATACAGAAAATAACTGTAAGTGAAAATTCTTTTTTATCGCTATATTCTTCACAGTAGCACGTGGTATTTGTCATATTTATTTTTTGTTTTTTAAAATAAATAAAACATAACTTTAACTTTGTTTATATATATAATACAATACTACAAGTGAAAAATAAAAAAAAAATCAAAAAAATATAAATAAAAACAAAAGAAACAGGACAAAATATCCACAGAGTTGAGATTTACATTATCATCTGACAAAGTTTTTAATTTATTATTTATTTAGTTTATTATTTTGAATTTCAATACTTTTCATGTTATAAAACTTGTACATCTACTCAGTTTTGTTTTAGTTTTTTTCTTTCGGTGAAGTATTTATTAATAATTCCGTCCACATTCTACAAAAAATGAACTAATTTGCTTTTTTTTAAGTTAAGAAACTGTTTAAATTAAAAAGGAAATAAATTAAGTACAGTAGGAAAGACAACTAATTTGCTTATAATTATTGAATGTTCAGATTGAGAATAAAAAAAATTTTTGTGATTTAGTTTGACATTTTTTCATATATATATATATATATATATAAGACTTTTTTTATAATGCATGCATTAATGTAAATCTGTATCTTGATGATAACTTTCACTTCAAACGTGAATTTATATTTATATTTATATTTATATCTAAATAAAAGGGCAGACATTCAAGAAGAAAAAAATAAAATAGAAAATGATGAATTCTTCTATTCGTCAATGTATATTATCTTTTATACAAAATTATTTATTGAAAGGTATCTAAAACATATCCCACTTGATCACTAGCTAATATGAGTTACATGTCTTTGTATCTATCACACGTTGGAAATTTCAAGTATTTGTAAAAAAAAAAAAAAATATGAATTATGTTTTGACAAGAAAGATTTATGTTACAAAGACTTGTAACCTTCGTATTTTTTTTTTTTTTTTTTTTTAAAGGAAGATTGTTATCTGTCTTTTCAAAGAAGAAGAAAAGATGATGTTAATTGGCATTCATTTTATATTTTTTTTGACAAAAAATATCAAGCATATATGAGTTATTTATCTGGAAGACACCTGTCATGTATATCACACCAGGTACCCATGTTAGTGTGTCTATTGCTTTGTTAACAATTTTTTAAAAAAAAGAAAAGCTTGAAAAGAGAAAGAAGTTGATTCAAGGGTCAATGACAAAAAAAGCCCACCGTGAGTATATGGGCTGTTTTGGGCAAGTCCAGCCCAAGCTTCAGGCCCAATACCTTTTTTTTAAATCATTGGTCTTTTTAATATGTAATGAGAATGTAAATAACCATATCATGTGGGTCTTTATTTATTTATTTATTTGTTTGTTTTTTGTTTCACTTTAAAAATTTAAAATTTGGGTTTACCCTCAAATGGAATTATGGAAGGCGTAGTCGAAATCCATCTAACCAAACAAACGAGATTTGCGCGGAATTTGATGTGATCTCAGCCGTCCATTCCCACATTATTTGTCGGGGTTTTCTTAAACCGGAATAATTGAGCAGCTACATTGCACCGCCGGATGAACCTAACTGAAATCATCTCAGCCGTCCATCACAATCGGAACGATTTCCTAGAGGAGAGACCCACGCGCTGGACGGCTACGATTGGTGGATTCTAAGGATGATAGCGCGTCTCGCGAGACACTGGAACTCACGCGATCGGGAATCCCATCTTGGTCGGAAGTATGTCGGCCGGTATCGTCACGGCGTTGCCAACCGTTTCCCCGTTTCCCACGCCCTTTTTTTTTTTTTGTTTATTGATATTTTCACACCACCAATTAAATAGGTTTGCTCCACTAGTCATGAATTCGATGGCCCATCAACCAATTCTTCACCAACAAATGAAGAATAATAATAATTAACATTATTATTCAAACAATTTTTGCTTTAATTTATTCACTCAGTATTCTTTTTTTTTTATATTTTTGAAAAAAATAAATCCAGTGGTTGTTAGGTAGCACACTAAATTTTTATTATTATTTTTTTTGAAAAATTTGATAAGGTAGATTAAGAGAGAACAAAAAAACTGATACAAAAAAACAAATCATTTATAACAGTGAATAGATGGCAAATTACATAAAACAATATATAAACAAATGCAAAACATAATAAGGATCAATAAACTAATTGGAGATAGGCCGTCCATCACCAATGATAGAGTAAATAGAATAAAAAAATATAGGATGATAAAAACAATGAACGCACCATCCCTAACGGTTTAAAAGTCTATAAATGAGATCGTTATTTGGAAAATTAGTCTGTCGATGCACTTTAGACGGTAGCATTATCCCTAAGGAGTAGGCACCACAGAGAACCATTAAAATTTAGATTTATCTTAATAGCAAGATTGACTTCTCTAGTGTTGTTTTTAATGTGTCCGAGCTACATTAATCCAAGACAACGCGCAAAAAATAAAATTTTTTAAGAGAACAAATGAAAAGTATTTTTCAAAGAAATTTGGTGTTTTATGTCTATTAAATCTTTTATGAATTTCTTATTTTTACCTAAACTCTTCCCCAAAATACTTTACAAAACATTTAAAAATAATAATTTTATATTGAGAGCACATTCATATCCATGTTTTTTTAACAAAACTGTGGTGAATTTAATTGAAAAATAATACAATTGGCAGAGAGAAACCAACAAAATTGTGATTACCATGAATATATCAAATTAAAACTAAAATGTAAAATTTTATTATTAATTTTTCTCTGATCACGGTTTTTAAAAAAAATTTAATTAAATCACATTATATTGGAAAAAAAATACAAAGATATGCATCATAAAGTATAAAAACAAACTATATAAGAAAATCAATGCAATCACCAAAAAAATGATTAGGTGATCAATTAGAACCTAAGAGAGGTAAGTTTCAAAAGGATTTCAGGAAATTGTTTATTACCGAAAATGAAAAGACTTAATTCGGGAGTAGCAATATCTCACTACTTTCTAATTTTTTTAACAATTAAACACTGAAAATAAATAAATAAATAAATAAATATATACATATATTTATTTATTTATTTATATTTATCTCCGTCTCCATTCCACCATCTCACTAGTTCTAGTCCATTTTTCGCTCATTCTAGGAAAATTTTGGAGTAATTAGCCACTTTTTTTCTCTCTATTCCTCGCTAGATCTACATTTTCTCCTTCTAGTGCAACTAATACACCGCGTTTCATCCATCGTAGACATGCGCATTGCCTGATTTTCCCACCATTGTGGCGTTTCCTCAACCTTGGTGCTGAAATTTGTGATTTTGATTTCTTCACGGGCTTCGCATTTCGGTTTTCTCTGTGAAATCTTATTTGTGTGATTCGATTGGTTATGGCGATGGTTTTGGTGATGATTTGGTAGTTATGTGGATTTGCTGTTAATGTTTCTGGTCTTCTGGAGTGTTGCTGATGTTGTATAGTGGTGTTGTGTATCTTGTGAACTTTGATACACCGAGAAGGGTTTATTTGCTGGAACTGTATGTGATAAATGGAAGCATTTGGAGCTTGTGATTGTTGATTATCGATCTCAGGTTCCAATCTTTAAGTTTGGGTCTGTACCAAAAAAAAAAAAAAAATAAAGGCGCGATTTTTTCTTAAGAGAAAGAAAAAGTTGGGACTTTTTGGTAAAGTCTCCCACTTTTAGCATTAGAGATCTAATCTCACAGCAGATGCATAGCCAGGTGTTTCTATAATTGGTTTTGGTGTGTGGATCTCTTGTTGTAGTGCTGTGCATTATCTACTTTTTGAAGCTTTTATCTATGTTTCAACCAGAGCGAGGAATTTAACGGTTGAAGGTTGTAATTTAGTGTGCTGAGAAAAAAGTTTTTATTTTTTTTGGATTGTTTTGAATCATGGAGCATGTCATTGGTGGAAAATTTAAGCTTGGAAGGAAGATTGGAAGTGGATCTTTCGGCGAGTTGTATCTTGGTATGTCTCCTTTGCGTTTGTTTCGTGTATGTTGTGCTTATGATTTTATTACTTTTTATATGCAATGTGGCGCACTGGATTTTGTTCAGGTGTTAATGTACAGACTGGAGAAGAAGTGGCTGTTAAACTGGTAGGCAACTTAAATCATTCTGTCAATGAGATTTCTGTAGATGTTTCTGTTCCGGAGAGTCTAGTAATGACTTTCTTGTGGCTGGTTGAATTTTTGTGGATTTTAATGGAATCAGACTGAATACAACTCTGAGAATACATCTATGTTTGCCTTGAAAATGTCCTGATGTCAGTTTGTTGGCACTTGGTATTTAGCAGGTTTCATCCAACCGTTGAGAGTTTATGTTGTAATTAATTATGTATATTTCTTATTCAATTTTTCTCCATGTTCCTCATTTTGCTCTTCTGTTTTTATGATGATTCAGGAATCAGCAAAAACAAAGCACCCTCAGCTTCATTATGAATCAAAATTGTATATGCTTCTTCAGGGAGGAAGTGAGTTACCAATCTCTAATAACATGATTTGTACAGCTGCTTTACCAACCTCGCTGACTATTTTTGTTTGTTTTTGGAATAAAGCTGGGGTTCCTCACTTAAAGTGGTTTGGCGTGGAGGGCGAGTACAATGTTATGGTTATTGATTTTCTTGGCCCCAGCCTTGAAGACCTGTTCAACTATTGCAGTAGAAAGTTCTCATTGAAAACGGTTCTGATGCTTGCTGATCAGTTAGTAAGTACAATATTCATATTCTTCTGCCTAATCTGTTTTGTTCAAAAGACTAGGTGCAGTAAGAAATCCATTCAGTTGATAGTCATTGTCTTAATGATATTTCTGCTTGTTTGAAAGTAAATTCTAATTTGTATGCCTGATGGTCTTCTGTATTGTTCTTTTCCAGATAAGCCGTGTTGAGTATATGCATTCACGGGGCTTTCTTCATCGTGACATTAAGCCGGATAACTTCCTTATGGGCCTGGGTCGTAAAGCAAACCAGGTATCTATCAAGTTTAAGGGTGTACATATTGCTTATGCCATTTGTACACGTCAGTACTTCATTCTACGAGGATTTTGATCCAGGCATCATAAATCGTTTTCTGGGTTGGATTGAGTCAGTAGTTATTTACATTCATACTAATCTACCGATTCAATTAGATATGTGTATTTCAGCATGCTGTGATTCCAATATGAAAAGTGACTGCTATATGACCCCCTTCTTTGAGTATTAGTTTTTGTTTGTTTCAGGTTTACATAATTGATTATGGCCTTGCAAAGAAATACAGAGACCTTCAAACTCATAAACACATACCTTACAGGTGAGTTTTCTAAGACCTTTTATCGGTATAGTGTGATTCGACCGTTAACTTTCCCATTTCACCTAAATCCACTCCCTGAACTAGTTCTACAATCTAGTTCTATTTTACATGTTATTGCTGCTTAAATAGTGTGTAAACTATAGTGAGACAGCTTTGCATAGCATTATACAAGTGCCTAGATTGCTAGGTCATGAAAGAGAGAATGCCACAAACCATGCTGTGTTGATTTACCTTTTGTCTTAAGGTAGACAGAAATGTTGTCTAATGTCCTATGCATGTGAGCAAGTTTTTTAATGATATAGGGGTCTTTCTCCAGTAACTGAACTATTACTGCCCTGCTATGATTTTCCAGTTTTAAAATCCAATGTCCTGCTTGCTCTAACGCACTATTCACTATTGTTAAAGCCTGCTTTGCTTGGGGATTTTTACTGAGAATATTTAATGCTTTTCTGCAGGGAGAACAAAAACCTCACAGGAACGGCACGCTATGCAAGTGTTAATACTCATCTAGGAGTTGGTGAGTCTAAAATACCTCACAAACTAATGATGACATGTGGCAACGTTCTACTTCATATCAAGATCTTGTAGTCCTCATTTGAGTTGCGTATTTTTCATGCAGAACAAAGCAGGAGAGATGATCTGGAATCTCTAGGTTATATGCTCATGTATTTTTTAAGAGGAAGGTAAGATCTAATCCAGAAGTGTGAATATTTTCTTTTTATATATATATATATATATATATATATATTGTCAAAGATTTTAACTGTCTGTTTGTTGCTGTAAAACAGCCTTCCCTGGCAGGGTTTGAAAGCTGGTACTAAGAAGCAAAAGTATGACAAAATAAGTGAAAAGAAAATGCTTACTCCAGTAGAGGTGTGGTGAACTAGTTCCTTCCTGAGATGCCTTAGCAAATAGATTGAATTATCTCTGGTGGTCAAGTTACTTTTACTACTGATATGAAATGAGAATAAGTTGAATAATGTAATATCGCAATTCAGGCACTGTGCAAATCATATCCACCGGAGTTTGTTTCTTACTTCCAGTATTGCCGGTCATTGCGGTTCGAAGACAAGCCAGATTATTCTTATTTGAAGAGGCTTTTCCGGGACCTTTTTATCCGAGAAGGTACTTGTTTCTTTCCTTCTCTAGTTTGGTTTGTTGTACCCGTAAATTTGTCATGCTGATTGAAGTCAGATTGTAACTAAGTATCTTCATGTGAAATTTTCACCCATTTGAACTTAATCCAATTTGCCACCTGATCAGTATTGTTATTTCAGGTTATCAGTATGATTATATATTTGATTGGACTTTATTGAAGTATCCCCATACCAGGGCTGGTGTTAGAGCACGGGTATGACTTAGCATAATATTCTTTTTTTTTCCCCTGTTCCTGTGTGTATATCTCCACTTTCTTTATTTCCTTTCCGACAGCCAAGTGGGCGAGCAAATGGTGCTGTAGGACCATCACAAGAAAGAGCTGAAAAAAATTCAGGTCTGTTATCATCCCAGAGGAACTAACACTTGATCATATGTTTTTATGAATTTGTTGTAGCTTAAAGTAATTCCTTTTGGCAGTTGGCCAAGAGATTCGAGAAAAGTTATCAGGTGCTGTTGAAGCATTAGCTAGAAGGAAGGTCTCAGGCTCAGCTCACCATCGTGATCATTCAAAACAGAGAGGCCAAGAAGACGGACCAATGTCATCCAAGGATGTAAGTCATGTTGCTTGTAACTTAAAATTTCATTCTTCAACTCCTTCCAATTCTTTCCTATGATTGCTCCTCCAGGTTCATGGTTCGGAAAAGACACGTTCAACCTCTCGAAATGGCAGCTTATTGAAGAGGGCAGTGAGTTCTAGTGGTCGTCCGAGCTCAACTGGTGAACCAAGTGATCAATTGTTTAGCAGGACAAGCCGGTTGGCGTCAAGCAGCTACAGCCGGCCATCGAATGCCCAAAGGACTCATCATCCTGGAACTGAATTGAGGTCATCATCGATCCCCCGCAATGCAACAAGCAGAGCGCTCCGTGATGACAACCCTCTCCGAACTTTTGAGCTCCTCTCACTCAATGCGGACAAAAGAAAATGATAGTAATAATAATTATTATAAATACAAGCTAGCAAGAATGCATCTCTCAAGCAGTTGCCATTCTTTGAAAGAGTACCTAGAAACTCGTCAGAAATTTATGTGATAATAAAACAGAGGACATCATATACTCTCTGCAATTATTTCTTCGAATAAAAAACTGTTACTCCATGTAAAACTCTCTTTATTTTGAGGCTCTTGATGCAGTCTTAGATATCTAGCACAAGAGCAACAGCCCATTTTGGGTTATGACTAAATATTTGTATGAGGATTATTACTATTAATAGTATTATTTCAATAAAATAAACTGTTTCTGTTCAAAGTTTGTTCTCAGTTTGATATTATTTACTGTCTGAAGACCCACACAACAGGCTGTCATTCAAGGACATAACACCAACTGAATTATAACTTGTATTTCCTTGTAGGTTGTCTTCAGCTGGCAATGATACCCCACTTGATAGCCAGAAATTTTTAGTTGCATTTTCATGAATCTCTCAATACACAATCAATCTTATGTAATGTTATGAAAACTCATACCTTAGTTTATGTAAAGTTTTCCACTGCTAATGCCCATCAATTTTCAGGAATCATATCACCATCTGTTTGAATGACACACCAACGAACACCCAACAATACTACCAATCACAAAGCCTGAAAATTCAACGACAGTAAAAAGCAAAAAAATAAGAAATAAAAAATAAAACATATAAATATATATGAAGGTCCACACATGTGTCATAAATGAAGAACACCAGAGATAAGTTACAAGTGAGAGGTAGCCACCAGACAACCAGAGAACATTCCAACACTCACAGATGATAGATAGGAATAAGTTTATATTCCCATCATATGCATGAACAATCATTTTAAATAAACATCCTCTTTTTTTTTTCAATATTAACAAATTTGTTAAAAAGAAAAAAAAAAGGCATTGGTAAAGCAGCATTTGATTAGTTTCCGGACCTTAGAAGACAAGCAAGCCTATAACTACCTTTCACTTTTTTCATACAATAACCAAAGAAATCCCACTTTATATAAGTTTAATTAAGAGCATATGCATTGTGGATTATATATATCTATATATATATATATAAAATTTTGCATTTACTAGATAGTAGATATAGGATTTATTCAAAATTTGATATTTGCTGAAAAATATCAGCGGCCTTATTGGTTGGACGGTTTGGATTTATTCCTCCGCCGACAACGGCGTTTGAGGGGTATTATCGTTAATAGTGGCAAGGGTCAAGGTCACTTGTCAAGACTGAGAGGGTTGAGGGTGGGGGCCACGACTGAAAACCGTATAGCTGTCGCGAGGGCTCCGATGTCAACATGAGCCAAGGGTATTTCGGACATTTGAGTCCCCAAGAAAATTATTGCTGATCCCGTACACAACACTGAACGAGAAACTTGGGAAAAAATAAAAATAATTTATATATATATATATTCCTTTTTCCCTCGTCGTCTACTTCTAATAAATTTGTTGTATATATATTGTCCTTTCTTTTCTGTTGTATTTTGTAATCTTTTTAAAATTTTTTTATTAATAATACATGCAGTTGTATTAAATTTTAAATAAAAATAAATAAATTCTTAAAATTTGGTTGACTTTAATTTTTGATGAGTTATAAAATCTTTATCAACTTTTGATGTTAATTATATTTTTTTTTTTTTTTTGAAGTAAAGTGGATAAACCACAAATTTATTAAAGAAGAACAAGAAAAGGGGAGTTTTGAAGTGAGAAGAGGGAGAAGAAAGAAAAAACAAAAAAGAAAGAAGAAAGAGATGAAGATTCAGTCGCCTAAAGAGCGGAAGAATCTAATAGTTATATTTGTCATGTTAAAAACAGAGAAATATATAGCTTTAAAATGTTTAAATAAAGTTTTAAAATGGAATTTTTTTTGTTGGTGAGATCCCAAAGATAACGAAAATTATAGATACATGCGATTCTCTAAATATTATATATATATATGTTCATATAATCTTGAAATTCGAAAATATAACGCGCCGAATGCAGCTCAGCAAGCAAGCAGGCAACCAAGAAAATGACTGAAATACCCTCCCACCACCTCGTCTCTTTCCCTTCTCCACTCTGAAGCACACTGCTCTCCTACCAACCCGTGATTCCTCTACCCATAAATATCACCCATTTTTTTATTTTAATATTTCGATTTATTTATTTATTTCTATATAATTCCATGTTCCTACACATCGCCAGCCATTTGCCAGCGTTACTTCTTTTTCTCTCTATTTATATATATATATATATATATATGTTTTTTTTTTCAATAATCATTTTAAGCTAAATCGCCATTAATCCTTTTTTCTTTTTCTTTCTCACTTTCTATGAATTTTAATATATAAATTTGGAGCTTTCCCTGCCTCTCATTCTTTCTCTATGTTGTTATCTTGATTTTTTTCTTATATTTCCGCCATTAACTCTTGAGTTCGTCGGCGGGGAGTTGAACAGTGGGATCGGGGTTGGTGGTGGTGTTGCGATGAAGTCGGAGGTCCGGCTTGACTCCGCCGTTTTCCAGCTCACACCGACGAGGACCAGGTCTCTTGTTCGCACTCGTTCGCTTGCTCTTAGGATTCAGGAGTGCTCTCTTGAGTGGAGTTCTTGGATCTGTTGGCATCTTGGGTTCTTGCATTTTATTTATTTATTTATTTGCTAATCTTTTGATACTTGCTTAAGTATTGAGTGAGATCTCGATGGGTCTGTAGGTACTTGGATGCTGAATCTTTCGTGAATTCCTATTTCGTGATTCACTATTTTGTTTCTACTCTTTTGATCTAAAGAACCACCAGATGGGGTTAGGCGTTGGTTTCTTTGTCGGATTGTTGGATCTGTTCCATTTCAAGAAAGTTTTTAAAAAATGGTTTTTTTTTTCTTCTTCTTTCTTTTATAAGATCTCGGTTGAGGTGCTGAATTTGACGTGAATTATTGTTCTCTCTGGATTTTCAAGGTCTTTGATCCACGAAAAATCAATGGAATCACATCTAGTAAACCATTTGGATTCATAAATTTGGAAACATTATTGATTAGAGATTGACATTCTCCTGTTTATCAGATGTGATCTGGTTATCATCTCTAATGGGAAGACTGAGAAAGTTGCATCAGGGCTTTTAAACCCATTTCTTGCTCACTTGAAGGCTGCTCAAGATCAGATTGTAAAAGGGGGGTATTCAATCACACTTGAACCAGACCCTAATAAGGATGCGGAATGGTTTACAAAGGGCACCATTGAAAGGTTGGTTGTAGCTTAGCTCACTGCCGCTCATGCACACCCCCATCACTGTGCTCTTGGCTCCTTTCGATGTGCTTTCTGTGCTTGTATTTTCTAGCTGTATTTGCTTATTTATATCCTTGGCTTCCAGACGAAGGCTATGCTGTAACGATTGAAACGAAATGTGGGTTCTTTCTTAGGTTTGTCCGGTTCGTGAGCACGCCGGAAGTGTTGGAACGAGTTAACACCATAGAGGCTGAGATCGTGCAGATTGAGGAAGCAATTACTGTTCAAGGCAATGAAAGCCTTGGCGTTGCCGCTGTATGTGATGATCTACTTACATATACCTGAGCTTAGATAGACCATTCAAATAACACAGTTAAATGCATGTTTGATTTTATGCTCTCTGGCAGGTGGAAAATCATCAGGCAAAACCTACTGATTCCATTGAAGGTATTAATAATGATAATCTTTCTTGAAGTCTCTGCGTAATATTTTTAGAGTGGATTCTCTTGGCCAACTTGTGCACTTTCATCAAACCACCTACCTCTGATTCTTAGTTCACTGTAATGGGGTTTAGAGGGATTTTTAGATTGCATGCATCAGCTGCGGGAGTATTTTATAGGTTTCCTTCATCCAGGAGTATTCTGTGGATTTCCTCATCCAAATAATCTTTTCCAAGTTTGTTTTTAAGAGAGTGAAGTACTTCTTTATTGGGTAGGTTTATCTCAAATTCATATCCTTGCTAGCGGTACCTAATGGGAACCTTCGAATGCTTGATAAACTCACTTTGTTCATTGAAGAAGCAATAGGTTGTATAATGGTTTTGGTTGACTTGGATCTGGGTGGTGGCTGTAGTTTATCCTTGTGTAATAATCTGAAAGTGGTTGGTTGGTAATAAAAAAAAAAAAAAAGAAACATGTGCATCATTTCTCATTTTTTTTGGATTTTATGGTGTTGGTTTTGACATTGTTCAATAATGCATAGGTAGCAGGCCCGCCAACAATGTTGCTGATGCAGAGAAGGCCATTGTTCTATTTAAGGTACCATCGAAGGAGAAGGTTTCTTGCTATGAAAAGAGATGAAGACATGATGTTTCTACTATGGTACTGGTCTTTAGGGGCAAATTTTAACTACTTGGCTTTCATAATTTTCAGCCTGGGTCGCATGCAACAGATTCAAATGGATCCATTGCACAGGAGGAAAATTCCAAGTATGCACAAGTTAAACTTTTGACTGAATGTGTATGTTAAATATTCACTACATATTGCTGTTATCTGTTGTTGTATATTCTTCATGATCTTCGCTTATTCTTTCGATTGTAACATGCTATTTGAAATGCTGGTAAATTAGGAAGATAGTGACTTGCACGTTATGTGCAGTTATGTTTTTTTTTAAAGTTTTATAATTCCATGAATATTCTTATGCTCTCCTGCAGAGTTCACCTTCTTAGAGTGCTCGAGACCCGCAAAAGCGTCTTGCAGAAAGAACAAGGCATGGCCTTTGCTCGTTCTGTAGCAGCTGGTTTTGACATGGATCACATGTTGCAGTTGATATCATTTGCTGAGTGCTTTGGGGCCACACGCATGATGTAAGCAAGATACCTTTCCTAGTGGCTAGTAGTTTGCTTCTTCAGTGCATTTTGAAAATTTGTTTCAGCTGGTTTGGCCCCAAAGAATGATTTGATCTTATAAATCCCAAACTATAGTAACCGAAGGAAAGATATTGAGATTATAAATTTCTGTATATTAAGATCATTCCTATTGACCAGTGGAAGCATGAATTTTAATTGTAATTATACCCTGTTTTCTATTTCTGTTTCTATTGTTTTTTCTCTTGTAAACAGGGAAGCATGCATACGGTTTATGGATCTGTGGAAAGTAAAACATGAAAGTGGACAATGGCTTGAAATTGAGGCCGCAGAAGCATTGTCTTCCCGATCAGAATTTTCCTCTTTGAATGTCTCAGGCATTATATTATCTGGAGACATCAACAAGCAGAGAGAATTTGGAGAGGTATGGCCTGTATCTAACGGTGATATGGGTGCAGAGAGCAATGGTAAGGATGGTCTCAATGCCAGTGAGGTCAACTCTGGTCAAAACAAAGGTGAATTGATGTCATTGTTGGTTATAAAGAATTAATGATTTCCTTGATCAGGATTACTGCAACTGTAAGAAAAATAATCTTGCTTTTCCTAAGAACTTTTATTATGTGAAAATTCCTTTTTTATTTTGGTTAGTGTGAGGTGAAGACAACTGATAACTATATAAGATTTACCTTCTCTTATTTTGCCTGGAAGCTTACCTTTTATATTTTTGTTGGAATCTTGTTAGTTTCAGTAATGAGCAGGGAGAACTCGTTTAATTTGTATAGATAAGGAAAGTGTATTATCAGAAAGATTTTTGCAAGCATGCATGTTAAGAACATATTTTCTTATGGGCAGATAGAAGGTCACCTGATGATCATCACATGCCATCTGGATCCCATGAGTATTACCAGGGTCAGTTTCAGCACCCCATGTTTCCCCAGTGGCCTATTCATTCTGCACCAGGTGCACCCATGTTTCAACCATATCCTGTGCAAAGCATGCCTTATTATCAGAATTATCCTGGCAGTGCCCCGTTTTACCAACCCCCCTATCCTCCAATGGATGATCCTAGATACACTACTTCCCATAGAATGGGGCTAAAAAGGAGTTCAATGGATAGTAAAGATAGCACTACTGAGCCTGAAGCTTGGGAAGTCGGTGCTTCTGGTTCCAGATCAAAGGCCTTGAGTGATCGGAATCTGTCTGAAGATGATAGAGAGATGTACCATGCTCGAGGATCACGTAAAAGATCTGGCCATTCAGGGAAAAAAAAAGGGGCTGGGAAGACAGCCACTCGGGCATCGAAGAGACATGATACCTCTGAAAGTGAATCAGAATCAGCTCCTGATTCCGAAACTGAGGATAGTGAGCATGATGGGTCTCCAAGAAGGAAACATAAGCACTCTTCAAGGTCAAAGAAAAAGAACAGCCAAACAAAATCCGCAGATGTTTCTGACATACATGACAAGGATGAAGTTGCCGCTGGCCAGGGTGCTGATTCTGGAAACTGGCAAGTGCTCCAGAGTTTCCTAATGAGAGATGAAGAGAACACAAGCAGTGTTGATAGAGGCATGTTTTCAGGTGAGCAAAAGCCTCCTATAAGGAGCAAAGAGAGTAAAGTTAGTGATGATCCCTTTGTTCCTCCTGAAAGAGATGCTGACAATGTTCAAGATTTGAAGGTTGTGGAATTTGATTCAGTTGATGGGAAAACAAGCAGAATTAAGCAGTTTTCTTCAACCGATGAGTTGATAATTTCTACTAGAAGAGGCTACACACAAAATAATCCTGATCCTCAGTTTGAGGAAATTGAAGGTGGAGGTGGACGTCGGACATCAGCAAATGACGAGTTTATGGTTTATGGGCCAGAAAAGCAGCTGGCCAACAAAAGGTTTTCAGACCCACTTGCTGAAACTGAATTTGAGCATGCTGTACATGTGGATAAGCAAAAGCAGGCTGCATATAATGCAATGGATGAGTCCTTCATTGTTCCCTTTAGATCAGACACCCCAGAGGAACTTCTAGCTGACAGCAGACCTCCCATTGAAATGGACTCAGAGTTACCCTTTGTTATTCAAAGAAATGAGGATTCATCAAGTAAACCAAAAGATCAGTTCTACTATGAACCACATGATTTGAGCTTGATGCCTGAAAGGGAAATGGATAGGGAATCTGTTGGTTATGATCCAGCCATTGATTATAACATGGAGATTCACATTGAAGATGCGGCTAAGGTGAATGCCAGCAATCATGAAGACGACCAATCAAGCACCAATGAAGATCCAAAAAAATTGAACAAGGAGAAAAAGTCAAGTGCTGGGCAAGATGTCACAGAGAAAAGGAAGATGGACTTGATGAGGAAAGGGAGATTATCAAAACCAAACCCTTTGGCGGACGCACAGGCACGCGCAGAGAAGCTAAGATCTTTTAAAGCTGATCTCCAAAAACTCAAGAAAGAAAAGGTATGCCTTTCAGGGTGTCTGTGTTAACTTAGTTTTACAGCTTCAATGGAAATAAAATAAAACAAAACAAACCTCTATAAAGCTGAAAATTAAAATATGTTCTGCTGAATAAATTGGAGGTTCGGGAAAATCTTGATCACATCATTTAGGATATATAGCCTTTATCTTTTCCCAAGATTGAATAAATCTCATGAAAATTGAAAAGCTTCCCAGATAAATCAATTACCCAATCAGAGAATTTCATTGATTGCACGTCTTATTAAAAGTTAACAGTGCATCAATAACATCGTGTCGATTTGTCACTTCACTCATTTGTAAATCTTGATATGATTGTTTTAGGGTTTCATGTCTTTATCTCCTCATTCAGGAAGAGGAAGCTAGAAAAAGGTTGGAAGCTTTAAAGCTAGAGCGACAAAGGAGAATTGCAGCAAGAAGTGGTTCAGTCACCAGCCAGCCCACGTTGACACCCCAGCAGACAAAAGCGCGGCCACCAGCAAAAGTTCCTCCTGGTTCTTACAAGGGTTCAAAGTTCAATGGCGCAGAAGCTACCTCTTCACCTATGCAAAAGTTACCTGTCAGAACCACATCTGTTGGATCTAATGATTCTCAGATAACCACCAAAACTAGCAAACCAAATCTTGGCACCCCTGTGGTTGGGAATGAATTGAGCAGATCACTCTCATCATTGCCTGATCTGAACAAAGAGAGTGATGGTCTTGTTCTCGAAGTAAAGGCAGCTTCCCGTGTAGCCAAAAGGCTATCAGACCCCAAATTCAGTGATAACAGCCATGCTTCTCTCAGGAAATCAGTCAGCAGTGATAGAACACCCAAGAAGACTGCATCTGATGAACTCAATAAGAAGATGCCTGCTATTATGCACTCAGACAAAACCAAGTCAGCTACTTTACCAGAGCTAAAGATTAAGACTTCGAAAACGGCTTCAGATTCTGTCCATAAAATGTCAGCTAACAAGGAGCCAGGACAGAAAGGGGCTGCAACCAAGAATTCTCTAACTTCTCAAAGCAATGGAGCAAAGGTTATTACAAATGGAAAAACCTCAAAGCTGAGCAATGGTGATGAATGCCCGGTTGTAGACAAAGCTATCATGATACTTGAAAATGAGTCAAATCCTACAACTGCTATTTCACCATCAGAGGAAACAGTATGCACGAAAGATGAGTCTAATGGAATAGGAACAGATGAGTTAGCTTCAGAATATGCAATCATTCATACTTCCCCTGTTCTTAATGGTGAAATTGACCCCGGAAAGCACAAGGTATGTCATAGAAAACAAACTTTCAGATGATAAGTTGAATTTGTGCATGTGATGTGTAAGAAGTATTCTTGTGAAGAATTGTAGATATTGTTGAATTTCTAATATAAGAATGCTTTTATTTTTTATAAATAATGCAGTGACCTCCCTCATATCTCAATTAAGATATGTGAACTTTGTGAATTATCAAGTAAACTTATGTTAGTTCTTTGATTGAGTCTTGTATTCTACTTGATGGTGCAAACACAACAAGAATACTTGCTTGCTATTCCAAATTTATACCTGATTTTTTAAAAAAAAAATTTATAGGCACGAAAACTTTGCTAACCTTGTGCTTTTTTTGTTACTTTGTGTTGATCAGGTAATGCATGATGATGCAGAGGATGAATCTAAGAAATCACTGGAAGTGAATGTGACTGATAAAACATATCAACCCCCTTATGCAAGGGCTACATCACTGGAAAATACAGCTATTAGCAATCTGCATGATGAAACAGTGCCAGCAGTCAACCAACAAATGATGTCAGTGGGCTCTGATATTACCAATGCATGTGTTCCTGCTGAGGTTCTGAACTCCACTCCAGAAGATCAAATACATGATATTTTTGAGAAGCCTCGCATCAAGGAGCCCTCTAAAGGGTTAAGGAAGCTATTCAAGTTTGGAAAGAAGAACCATACTTCAGCTTCTGGTGAACATAACTTGGAATCAGACTGTTCATCTGTTGATGATTGTACAGTGTTGTCTGGTGTTGCTGCTGATGGTAATGTCTCCCCTCTCTTAGAACACAAATAATTTTTTATGCTAAGCTACTAATAAATTTAATGATATGGAAAATTATTGAGAAAAAATAGGGTGATATATTTAAAAAAACATCTCCTTTATGGCATGAGGATGAGTGAAACCATGCTGACTGCTACTAATAGATCACAAGATTGGGCATTACTGATTGTTATTATGCATGCCTGTACATTAGATGTGCTGAAAATGTAAGTAGTAGACCTCACTCTGAACAGGTGCCTATATTTCTAATGAATAACAGTAGTGTGTCAATATTAGCAGATAGTAATTTATGCTTCTTTTTATTTTCTCATGGTATAAGAATGGGGGATTCATTCTTATCAATTATGGAGAAGAAGTATGAGCTCTATAAAACTTAAGAATTGAAGTCAACTCCAGATGGGCAACACTTGTCCCATCCTTTTACCTCCTGATATATGGTTGACATCTCCATAATTTTGCAGTTAATGGATCAAGAAATCATATTTCTCAAGATGATGCATTCATTGGGGGCAGTAGCAGTACACCAAAAGGTAAAACAGACCAATGCCTCACATGCTCATGAAAACTTTTTGTGTGCTTCCTCAGGAGCATTTTTTACAAGTCATTCTTATTCATTGGATTTGTGTTTCAGTTTCCCGACCGTTCTCCATCCTTTCCCCTTTCAGAACAAAGATCAGTGAGAAAAAAGTGGTTGCGTGAGGTTGCATGATGCATATAGTACCACCATAAACGATGAGAGGCTGGAGGGGATGTCTTCCCCTTGCTTATTGTGTTTGACGCGATTAAATCTTCTTTTGATTTGACTGTATGAGGCTGCTGTATATTGATTGTTTGGTTGATTGCAAGTCATTTCTTGTAAACAGTTGTGCAATACTGTATTTATCCAGATTCTTTTCTTCTTGACGTTAATATTTGACATATTGGTTCCCTATAAACCTTATGTGGATTAATGATTATACATTGTTTCATAGTAAATGAATCATCTGTATGTATGCCAAATCTTTTTTTTTTTTTTTTTTTTTTTATATCAATGGAAACGAAGTACAATACATGAAATTGTGGATTTGCTCATTCTGTTGATTGCCTCCTCAGCTAGACACTCCGCTGCTGTTTCAGCATCCTCTATGTGACTTATCAGGTCTGCGGCTTCTTGAATTCTCATCACCTGAATACGGTAATTTCGTTTATCTTTTGCATGGATATGCATTATAGACAATAACGATGGAGCTTATCTTGTGTTATCAAAGCTATGTATATATATTGCAACTATTTATTGAGTAGAAGGACAAATACCTCCCACACACCCTCACTGGCCAAAATCACCAAATTAGTATTATGGTTCACCTGCCGGGAAGTGACAGCAAGTCTAGAGCTTCTACCAATCCTTTGATCTTCATCTCCAGCGGAACATCCCAAGTGCAACAATTCTTACCAAAATTTACAATACATCATTGATCTTCAGATAAACAAAAGCCAAAGGTAAAAATCTTACATCCAAGTCTTCAGATTTGTGTATTTATTTTGTGTACCTGAAATTGGCCACCAACCTCTCTCTATAATCTGATAAGTCCCACCAATCTGTGAAGCCATACCATCCCTACAAACCACCACAGCCTTGTATTTCCCAAAGTTTGCAGCAATGAACTTGCCACTCTTCATAACAATCACAGTTGCAAAACCTCCATCATCTTCAGTTATTAAATCCTCATCATGCATCTTCCTTTTAGTGCAAATAAAAGCCCTTTTCACCACCTCTTTGCTTCTCTTCCAAATTTGATCCTAAACAAAGTCATCAATCTCAATCTCAGTCTCAGTAAGGTATATATATGCATGATAACAACACATCACACAAACTAAACCTGATTAAGGTCTTCTGTGAAAAGATGTGTTTGCATGTAATCTTTCATCTCTTTTCCCATGTTTTGATCAAATACTCCAAATAACCAGACATCTGAACCTTCAACTTCCTCTCTCTGTGTAACCAGAGAGCCTTGAGGATGGCCACCATTCTCAACCATGTAAAACCCATGGGAGAACTCCATCCAAGTTTTCCTCCTCCTATGAAAAGCTCCACTCTCCTCAACTGATAAGCTCTCACAAGTGGATAGATTTGACATTCTTTACAAGAAAATAAGACAAGCAATTAACCTCACTATGACAAATGTTCATCGCTTGGCAATTCTTCTTGTAATATTGCCATTTTCAATACAGTTCCACACCACAAACAAAAGAATTGAGAAATAATATTGATGGAGATAATCAATACCTTGAATTTTCTGAAAAAAACTTTCAGGCCCATCCAAAGTACATATATCAAAGAGACCGAGTCAATCAAATGGAGAGCTTTTCGTGCAAAGTATAAAGATACAAAGAAGAAGAACAATGTCAGAGCACTTCTCTTCCTCTTGAGTTTTAACCCTGTGGTCCCTCTCCTTTGCAATTACAATGACTGACGTTCTATGTATAGCTTGTTGAGTAATATCCCTTGGCTATCAGAATTTATTTTTTATTTTATTTTATTTGGGGAAAAAAATACTAGAGAAAATGATTGATAATGCATTAGTGCCACTTGTGCAGCTTTCTGAATGCTCATCACTTGAATTGAAGTGTTAGAATGTCAAACTTATATATTAGTTTCTTATATTCACCCTTGAGAATGATCATTAAATGCCTGCCAGACAAGATCATCAGCTAACATCACTGTATCACACTGGCAACTGTGCTTGAGCTCTCTTCATCCTGGAAACATTTGAGTCAGAATAGTATTTCAGTTTCATACTAGAGAATTTGGATCAAATTTTCACTCTGGAGACACAATGAATGTTTTAAGTGTATATCTGCTACAAGTATGTATACGAAAGAATTCATTCAAATAAAGAGCTTCACATACAAAGTACTAAGTAAAATTAGAGAAAGTATAATGATGAAGTTAGAGAAAGCGAATGATGATGCATGAGGGAATGGATTTGCAGTTCCTTCTCAGTGCTTCATTCATCAGAACCTCTGATGCCTCTTGAGCATCCTTCTTGAATAATATCAGATGTCCAGCTTCCTGAATGCCCATCACCTGAACAATTATATTTTGAACAATGAAGCATTCTCAAAACTGACACCCTTTTTTTTTCTCTGAAAAATTATTGGGGATGTTGATCAGTGAATAATAAATACCTCCCAGATTCCATCACCAGCTAAGATCACTGAATCACCACTTCCAGGCTTCACCTTCTTGATAATCATACCAAAGTTGCCTTCTCTGGGAGAACGAAATCTAAAATGCAGCAAATCTGACAAACCTTTGAGTCAGTAACTGTGTTTGAGAGAAGTACATACTAATTAAGAGATAGACACAGATTTTCAAGTTATGAACCTGATATGGTAGGCCTGGTATTGTTAATTTCAGTAATATTACCACCTTTGGACACCAGCACAGCCTTGAACTTCCTCCAGTCTGCTGCAATGAACTTCTTATTCTTCACGTTAAGCATGACAGCAAAACCTTCATCATCATCATCATCTCCCTCCTCTGCTGCCATGTCTTCATACAGCTTCCTTGTTGAAGAATAAATCAAAACATTCTTCAATATCCATTCACTTCTCCTCCAGAACTCTTTCTGTATATCCAAAGATTTGAAATCACAACTTCTTAATCAATTAATTAATTGATAACTGTTACTATTTTGTATAATCATTAATCAAGACAGGAAGCAGAGAAATCAAGTAATATATATGTATCCATTTGTCTTATAATTACCGCAGTGAATCTATTGTCCGCAAATTGTGACTCAAGAAAAGTCTTAATTTCACGTCCAACGTTTGGATAAAAAACTCCATGCAACGTGACCAGTGAGCCTTCAACTTTCTTTTTCCACGTCAGAACAGAGCCAATGTATTGTTCGTCATTTGATGGAATCGCATGTCCAATCTCGTATTTCTTTATCCCCCACTTCTCCGCAGCAGACTTCACACGTGTAGCTAATTTTGCCACCTTGATCTTCTGCATTTGAGACATTAATTAATTCATAAAGTTTAGCAAAAAAACGAAAGAAAGAAAGAAAGAAAGAAAGAAAGAAAGAAAACCCATTGAATCAAGAACAGCCACAGCTTCTAATCTTGAGAGCAAGAACTTCAATGAGAACAGCAACATTATATTACAGAGAACCAAAGCTGGCATTAATGTGTTTTCAAGCCAAAAAGAAGAAGGAAGGAAGGAAGGATGTACAAGATTAACATGCAGTATTCTCATGATAAGAACAACAAGAAATGCAAAAGAAAAGAAGGAAATTAAACATGGCATCAATTAAGTACCTATATTTCAAGAAGTCCATGCAGATTCACTCACTTTTATATTCAGAAGAGAAGGACAAGAAGAAGAGAAAAGAAGAGATTGTAGAACCTTGACACTTAGCTTAAGCGCAACGAATTTCATCTGGATATCTTCCATTGGGCATATATCTTCAAATGAAACACAAGAGAAAGAAGTCCGGCGAAGTTTGAAGAGAAAAAGGAGAAAGAAGTGTGATTTATGGTCGCACCTTCTAATAATTTTTTTTTAACAACATATTCACATGGATTTATGCTCAGTGTGTGTAGGTTGGAACACTGGTTTATTCACATTTATAAAATAATAATAATAATATTATTATTATTAAATAAATACTGCTGATGAACTGTTTTTAGGCCATGGTGATGCTCAGTGAATAATACCTCACTAGCTAAGATTACTGATTCTGCACTCCTAGGTTTCACCTTCTTGACAATCATACCTGAGTTCCCTTCTCATGAAGCGGGAAATGGGAAAATCCATGAAAAACCTTTCAATCAGTAAGTAGTTGTGTTAATTTGAAAGAAGTACATATTAATGTTGAGTATGTGGCGTTCGATGTATATTCTATCGATACCCGAGAGTGAGGGTTCTCCAAGGATAGTGCTCCTGGAAGAAATATTTTATTTAAGTCCCAAGGTTCATATGGAAATTTTGATTTGTGGTTATCTTTTCCCTAGACATGTTATATTTTTTTATAATTGTAAAACTTTAATTTTGTGAGTGAAAATAGATTGATATTAATGCGGCCGTGGACATAAGTCTTCAAGACTAAACCACGTAAATTTTTTTGTGTTTTTGTGTGTGTGTTTTCTATTCTTGTCATTACTTAAGTTGCCTGATCTTCAACAATCAATAGAAACACGGATTTTAATTTACAAACCTGATATGGTAGGTCTGAAATTGTTATTTTCAGTAACTACAGTGACATTTTCATACTTGAACACCAGCAGAGACTTGTACCTCCCCCAGTTTGTTACAATCAACTTAATATCAACTCGCTTGTCCTCCAGTATTCTTTCTATATATATATATATATGTATTCAAAGATTTGAAATCACAATACTCATTAATCCATTAATTGCATGCTGTTACTATCTTATATAATCAAGACAGGAAGCAGAAAAATGAGTCAATATCCATTGTCTTACTACTGCAGTGTCTATTGTCCTCAAATTGTGACTCAAGACGTGTCTCAATTTCTGGTCCCATGTTTGGATCAAAAGCTTTGTGCAACGTCACCAGTAAACCTTCAACTTTCTCATCTTTTGCTGGAATTGCATGTCTAAACTCATATTTGTTTATTCCCATCTTCTCTGCAGGAGACTTCACAGGTGTGGTTAACTTTGCCACCTTGATCTTCTGGATTTCAGACATTAATTCATAAAGTTTAGAACAAAAGAAATAATAAATCAAGAAAACCATATCTTCTAATCTTGAGAACAAGAACTTCAAGTAGAACAGCAGGATATACAAAAAAAAAACAAGCTAGCATTCATGTGCTTTCATTTGATGAAATAAAGAATTAAGAAGAAAGGGAGGAAATACAATATTAACATGCATTATTCTCATCATGATAAGCCTTTAGCTGACTATGTATAAAGTATCACATGATAAGAAAAAGAAGAAATGCAAATATAAAAAATAAATTAAACATGGTATCTCTTAGATAGGGACTCACCACCCTAACTTCTTCATAACAGCTGTTGAGGGGAAGATTTGGTAAGGGTATATGAACTAGGGGGAAATTCATCCCACAGGCGATGTGGGACTATGGTCTTGAGCCACTGCGTCCCTAACATGCCCCCTAGGCCCACAGCGGATGTGGGACCCAAGGTCCTAGCCATAGCACAGCTCCAGATACCTAGGTTCTGATACCATGTTAGATAGGGACCCACCACCCTAACTTCTCCGTAACAATTGAGGGGAAGGTTTGGTAAGGGTATGCAAAGTGAGTTGATGGGGTGGGCCATTGAGTGAGTTGGGCCCTTAAGAAGGTCAAAGCCCATCTCTTGCAGCGCGCGAGTTCTCGTTTCTTAGCTTTCATTTTCAAAAGAGACCATAAAATAAGAAAGAAAACCCCAGCTTTGCTTGGAGTTCAAACGCTAGGGTTTTGGAAATTTCGACGTGCAAGGAGGCGTTTGCGGGGAGAGGAGAGATGAAGGTGGTGGCGTTGGTGAGTGGTGGCAAAGATAGCTGCTATGCCATGATGCGTTGCATTGATTATGGCCATGAGGTACACGCCCTCCAAGGCTTTGTTTTGTGTATTGTTCTCCTGTTTTGGCCTTTAATTCGGATTTGTCATGTTTTCTTTCTATTGATTCTGTGTTTTTGTGATCAGGTCGTGGCGCTGGCTAATCTGATGCCGCTTGACGATTCTGTGGATGAATTGGATAGCTATATGTACCAAACTGTAGGAAGTTCCCTCTTTGTCCATTCATAGAGTTTCAGTGAAATCTTTCATCCTTTTCTATTTTTTTTTTTTAAATTCGATGTTCTTTTAAAGTTTTAGTTTTGTAAAAATGCAGGGAATTGTGTTGTATAATGTAATTAGTCTGTGATTCTTTTGTGTTTCAATTGAAATCTGACATTTGTTCGAGGTTTTTCAATTGTATTAAGGATTGTAGTCTTTGTTTTACAGTGTACTAGTTATGTGACAATGCAGGTTGGGCACCAGATTATAAGCAGCTATGCAGAATGCATGGGGCTTCCGTTGTTTCGAAGGCGGATACGTGGATCAACAAGGCAATGCCTACAACAATGTTCCTTTAAGTCATTCATTATATCAACTAATGATGTGTGGACTACTTTGTTTTATTCTTCTCCTCGAGTATTTGATTTTTGTTATGCAATATTTGTGCAGGCATTCCCATCTAAGTTATTCAATGACACCAGGGGATGAAGTTGAAGATATGTTTATTTTGCTAAGCGAAATCAAACATAGATTTCCCTCTATAAATGCAGTTTCTTCTGGTGCCATTGCCTCTGATTATCAGAGGTTGAGAGTGGAGAGCGTCTGCTCAAGATTAGGACTTGTTTCTCTGGCTTATTTGTGGAAGCGAGATCAAACTTTTCTTCTTGACGAAATGGTAATTGTTAACTTTATTGAATTTCTTGCAGGCATGTGTCTGTCCTCTCTCACTATAACGACTTGTTGGAGCTAAATGATATTTATCTTGTTTCTTGTTATTAGATACAAAAGGGGATTGTGGCCATAATAATTAAGGTACAAATCATCACTTTGTAGAAGTTGCGCCTTCTGACTTCTTGCTTCAGTTGCTGAGGTAGAAACTATTGTATCTTACTATTATATATTATACAGACTTTCTTCCACTATCAAATGCGGGATTCTATTAAACTATGGTATTTATGTTTCCATTTATTGTGGTGGAAAACTTGTATGAATTTAGAATTTTTCCCTGTACTCTCCTTCAAGGTTTTTTTTCCTTAATAGATCTGTCCTTATGTTTAATGTCCAAGTAGATGTTCATGAATACCGCCAAAAGACTTTCTGGTTTTCTGTGTGAACAGTTATATTGATAGGGCGTCACCGATTCAGTTAAAATGATTGAACTTTGACTATGGAAAAGTACTGGTGATTAACTCACGTTTAGTTTGACAACATATAGGTTGCTACAATGGGTTTGGTTCCGGCTAAGCATCTGGGAAAAGAACTTGCAGACTTGCAATCTCATCTTCTGCAAATGAAAGAGTATGCCATAAACTTAGAGCATTTCATGTTTTTGGCTTATAGTTTATTATCGTTGATTTGTTGACCACAGCTATAAATTTTTTGTTGATAGTAATATGGAAATAAGATGGATCACCCTGCTATTAGGAATTATTTTTTTCCCAGAGCTGGCATCTTGTTGGATTCACTCAAATTAATCTTAAACGTGTCTATACATGTAAGGCAAATGTGTACATGCTGAGCATATCTTCTGTTTTATTTCACATTTGAATAGGTTCTGTGGAATAAACGTGTGCGGTGAAGGAGGAGAATATGAAACCTTAACACTTGACTGCCCCCTTTTCAGAGTAAGGTCCAGACCTGTGTTTAGTTTATCCTGGCACCACAATTCTTGCTGCTTCCTGAGTTAGTAGGTTCACTATTTATGCACATGAGGATTCGTTTTTGAATTAAAACTCACTGTTATATTCGTTTCATCCAATGATTTATTTTGAAGCAAAATGTTGGTTATCATTTCTCATGACTTCTGGTTTGAGGAGAGATTATCTTTAAGTTGGTTGTCTACTGCAATTGTTTAATCTATGGCTTCTGATAACTATAATCATGGTTGTTATATGTATCTGTTGCACTTCTTCTCAGAATGCAAGAATTGCTCTAGACAAGTTTCAAATGTTATTGCACTCTCCAGATTCCATTGCCCCAGTTGGCATTCTTCATCCCACTGCTTTCCATCTTGAGTACAAACAGGATATTTCATCTTTGAGTAGTGTTGGTGGAAATATAAATGTTGGTTCAGATAAAATAGGATGTGTGCATGAAGTGGAAGGTAGCTCCAGAGATGGTTGTATTGTCAGATGCCAGTCACCACATTCAGTACCTGATAATTATTCTTATGAGCATTTAAGACTGTGTATCTCAACCACCAAACGAGATGTGTTTTCGGTGGGCTGTTGGATCGAAGGACCTTCCCAAGGCAGGTGGTTTTGATTTGTTAAATTCAATAACCTTCAGGAAAAATTATTGTCACCTTTAATTTCTCAAATCTGCACTACAGGCCTGCAGGAAGACCTTGCAGCTGTTCTCTGGAGAATAGAATCACTACTCAGAACTGAAGGTTTTGACTGGGTGGATGTTCTGTACATTCACCTATATATTTCTGATATGAAGCACTTTGCGTTGGCCAATGAAGTGTATGTGAAGTTTATTTCAGAAAATAAGTGCAGCTTGGGTGTTCCATCTCGTAGTACTATTGAATTACCTCTGAAACAAGTTGGTTATGGTCATGCATATGTAGAGGTTTTAGTTGCAAGTGACCAGAGCAAAAGAGTTCTTCATGTTCAAAGTATTTCATGCTGGGCACCTAGTTGTATTGGGCCATACAGCCAGGTACAACTCAACATTCCTCTTCCTATGTTTCTTTGCATGTTTGTTTTTACTTCGTTTTTAGTTGTTGTTGTTGTTGTTGTTGTTAGAGAACATGAAAACTTAAAAAGTAAACCTTGAAAATGTATTTGTCATAAACCAATTAATTAAACCTTGAAAATGCATTTGCTATAAATCCATTAATATAACTACATTTATCAGTATGCATCATCCTCATATAGCATTGCGCATAGTTTGAACACTCGTCATCTATCATAATTGTTTGGCTTGAATTAGAGCATAAGAAACTGATCAAGAAGCACAACAACTTGCACATTATTTTTTATCATGCTTGAGACAACATTATCTATGTTGCCAAGTTTTGATGATTTATTCCTGTTTCTACCCAGGCAACTTTCGATAAGGAGGTTCTTTATATGGCTGGACAATTAGGGCTGGACCCCCCTACAATGGCACTTTGTGCAGGAGGTTTGGCTGTTGAGCTGGTTCAAGCTCTGGAAAATTCTGAGGCAGTTGCCAATTGTTTTAATAGTTCTCTTGCTTCTGCGATTCTAATTGTTGTTTACTGCTCTGCAAATCTCCAATCTAGTGAGAGGTATAAAATTCAGCAAATGATAACCGACTTTCTCAAACAAAAGGTCTCTGAGATGCAAAATGCACGCATGCATAGTGCATCTGATCCCATTTTCCTATACGTTCTTGCACCAGATCTTCCAAAAGGGTATGCTTTCTGCTCTCCAGCTGCATAACTTTGAAGTGTCTGCCATTATCACCAAAAAAAAAAACTTTTAAGCGTCCGCATTTCTTTTTACTTTCACTTCACCAAAGTTAAAGAATGTTTGAATTTAATTTATCTATCTTCATTTTGCTTATAATTATTCAAAGCAACTGAGGAAGCCATTTTGTTCTCTATATGTCAATTGCTATGGATAATATCTGAATTTCGTGCAGAGCACTTGTGGAAGTAAAACCAGTGCTTCACATCCCTGAGAACAGTGAAGAATCTGTTGAAACCAAGTTACACCAAGCTCATGTTATGAAACCACATGATTGGGGGTTAGAGTATGCAAGATGGCATAATTCTTGCTGCCAGAAGTATATTGTTTCTGAAAAAATATGTGCTGTGTTGGTTTCTGTTACAAAAGATGTAGCTGCAAGCATGTGCAGAAAAGACCTTCAGAATGCTCAAAACTTTGAAGCAAATGGCTTTGTGAGGGACATGAAGACAATTATGAAATTCTGCTTTCATCTTCTTGACAATATCCTTGTAGAAAACAATTTCTCTTGGGAAGACTTGAAGGTCAGTTCCTACGCTTAATGAATTGTTGCCCTCACTAAATAGAGTTGCTCACTTTTAAGCTCTTTAATTTTGCAGAGTTTGAGGGTCTACTTCACAACTGATTTATCGACTACTACAGGCGTGCTCTCTCTCACAATTTCTGAGATTCTTGGTGAATTTGCAGAGGTTGGCAAAGGAGTTCAGGTTAATGACCCAATATTTAACCTTATTCCAGTTTTGGGATCAGGCGGATCATCATCCATAGATGACTTGATCACCTGTGAATTGTTTGCATCAAAGCTCTGATTTGGCAATATTTATTATCATTTCTTATCCCTTTTTTATTTAAGGTAATTTTGTTTGATCGTGTATGTAAAACCTGAAAGTCACCAAATAAGCATCAATGTGAACGTTTACCGATCAAGTTCTCAATTCAGCTTAAGTGCATGTGAGTCAACTTTTTTTTTTTAAGCATAAATATGTAAAGGTTGCATTATATTTCTCAGTGACTAAATGATTTGCATAGTTGATGAGTTATATGTACGACATTTCTAAAATAGATGATAAATATTATTTTGGGATCACTAGCATGACCATTTTAAACTATTATTTAACCTCCATAGCAAGAATAATTTCTCACAAATTATTAACAGATAAACAAACTAACAAAAGGCAATACTAACGAAAACAGCCAGCGAATTAACTTTGGATTTCTTAATGAGGTATCGAAGATGACTAAGGCCCACCGAACTAATCACATAATAGTTAACTTAATCTGATTGAATTCAAAATAAGTTAGTTTGATAACACACAAACACACACGCATAATTTAAACACCCAGCGACTATCAAATTTAGGCAACACCAAAGAACCAGAGCTTACCATATAGATATGAGATTAAACAAATAGAGTGCAAACTATTGAGTTCAGAGAATGTCTCAAAACCAAAAAACAAATCCTTGACTGCATAGATGCTGAACAAGTCCGCAGATTCAAAACTGGAACTAAAACACAGATTTAATTCTAAAGGAAGATATAAAGCAACAAAATCCATATGATAATTTATGCACTCCCCTTCTTCAGCTTGGCGAGCTCCTGCCTGATAGCACCTCCTCTCTGTACATCAAAAGAGCCATAACTTAGCAAATTATTAATTTTTCACACATTGACCAAGAAAAACAAGACATCTGTCATTTTAAGAACACAGGCAACACACCTTGATCTTGGCCAACATGACCTTGAACCTATCAAAGTCATTCAAGGAAGCTCTCCTCTTCTGAACAATCAGCTTCCTCCCCCATGAGCTGTTGTCCCACTTGTTCTTCACATCTGCCACCAAAATTTTCATCACCATCATCCCAATTACGAGAACAACCATAAAAGTTGCTTTGCTTATATTGTTCATATGAAATCTTACCTGCTGCTTCCATGGCAGCAATTAGTGATTTCTTCTTGGGAATTCTAGGAATGTCAATCTTGATATCAGTCAAGGAGAGACGCTTAAAGTTCATTTGACATCTCACCATGTCAGGTGCATCGACAAGAGCCTGGCACAAAAATAAATGACAGAATCTTACATAATTATTCAAAACCCAGACGAGAGATTAAAAGATCTAGCAAACATAGTTTCATATATATCATAGATTTCAACAATAATAACAGCATGGAGCCTTATCACATGTTGAGACAGCAAATCCACAACCAAATTGAAAACAAACAGCTTGATTATATAAAACTTCCAGATAATATAAAATACATTCTCCTACAGTAAGTAACAAAAATGATCAAAACATTCTCTCCATGAGTTTTCAAAGAAAAACAAGATCACAGAACAGTACAAGCTCAGGAGCAGAAATACACAGAATGTTACTGACACAGGCAAAGATGACCATTTCAACATCAGCTTCGCTAGTTATTTGCATCTGTATCAATTATCCATCTTTGGACATAATAAATCTAACAGACAAACCAGATAGAAAAAGACCTTGCAATAATTAAATTCAATCAAAACAAAAATTGATCCATCAAAGGCATGGTTATCAACATAGTTACTAGCCTGGCATCAGCAAGTTATGTGAGACAAGATTATTATCAACAGAAAGGTAGCAAAAAATAATAAACAAATAAAGGCATGTACAAATATCATACTGCATCCATTAAAAAAATTATCAAGTCAATGATCTTGTAAGCAAGAAGTGTAGCAAGTCTTGAGGATCATGTTGGCAAGTTTTCAGTTACCAAACATGTTAATGGACGAGCAAAAGCATTCTCATCTTGTGTCCTTCCATGAGAAAGCTAAATACAGTATATTAGCAACAAACCTATAAGAAATCAAGTAGCCCTTTACATTCAATGAACAAAAGAACAACTTTTAAGCAACCATGAAACATAGCAAACATATACAATCAAATGCTGCATGAAATCAACATTTTTTTTCTTAGATGCAAAACCAAATGTCCTGAAAAGCAACATCAAAATTAAAATCAATACTTCACCCAAACAGCATACTCAAAGCAAAGAACAACTCCAGCGTCTCTAAAAGCATCATCCATATATTCCGAAAACCAATCAAACCAAGAGAACACTCACTCGGTTCTGGTCGACGACATCGACGATGACTACAAGCTTGCCGTAGTCCTTGCCATAGTTGACCAAGGCCACACGCCCAATCTCCACGTATCTTTTGAAAGGCTTCAAAAGCAAAAAAAAAAAGTTCACGGAAAAATCAAAACGCAGATCAACGAATGTAAAAGACCAAGGCTATGAATTGAGATCTAGAATAACAAATCACCAAATTGGAGAGCAAACAAGGCGAAGATACTCACCATGGCGGCGGAACGGCGGCACGGACGAGTGCAAGAGGCTTCTTCGCAAGGGTTCCGGCGCGAGGAGAACTCCTACCCATGCCCAACAGGAAGGGTTTATATTGGGCTACACCAACCGTCCGATCTAGGGCAAACGATTTTCTTGGATCACGACCGTTCATTAGAAAAGAGTCAGATCCTGGACTTAGTGGGCCAAAGAGGCCCGATGGACCCTGTCTGGCGGATCCAAGAGATAGGAACTCCGAAACCCGAATCCGGAATAATAAACACACAATTAAAGAAAAGAAAACAATGGTTTAATTTTATTTTAACGAGAAAAAGACAAGCTTTCTTCTTCAATGTCCAATCATCAAGAAATTGGCTTTTTAGGAGTCTATTATTCGTCCATGCACATGCATACATCCAATCACACCTACTAAGTATATAAATATAAATGTACAATTCTCATTAGACCAATATGGTACAAAACTCCTCACAATCACATTAGGTTGCTTATCAAGTCTATGAAACAGTAAAAGTTCAAAAAAAAAAAGAATTTACAAAGAAAAAATCGATCTTCTGAAGAAATAATATGTTTATTAAAAAAAAAAAAAACATTTTATCTTTAATGCATATACTTTATATTTTTGTCTCCATATATATCACATTATGGACAATTGACAATTCCCTGTATGTATACACATGTTCTCTTAGTTCTGTATGTACATGTGTATATATAATATATATGAATAGATAAGGAAAGTAGTTTGTGTGTGAAAAAATCTTTAATAAATAAGGAAAGAAGTGAGTGCCTGAGATAGTAGCGCATCTCTGGAGATTTCTATAGGATACACCTACCATATAAAGGGATATATGCTCCTCCTATATAAGCATAGTTGGGTGGTGGAATCTCATGCATTAAACTTGGGTCTGATGTAGGAATGGACAGGTTCTTTTGATCCCTTTGTAATGAGTTCTGACCCACTCTTCTCTATAAAGAAGAACACTCTTCTCCTACATAATTAGTGACAATAAGCAAAAAGGAGGCCATGGCAAATATGGGAGGCATGGGAACAGGTGAAGAACAAGAGAAGCAGGTTCAGGAAGTAGAAGAAGGAGAAGAAGAGGAGGAGAATAAGGTGATGGATGTGAGTCTCAACTTGCTCTCATTGAAGCTTAAGGAGTTTGCAAAGGCTAGAGATTGGAAAGAGTACCACACTCCCAGGAACCTACTGCTTGCTATGGTATAAATTTATATGTGTATATATACTTTATTAATTCTTAAGATTTTTTTTTTTTTTTTTTTTTTTTTGACAGAAATGTTATAATGTGTATAGGTTGCTGAAGTTGGGGAGTTGTCAGAGATATTCATGTGGAGAGGAGAAGTGGGTAGGGGATTGCAAGACTGGGAGGAAACAGAGAAGGAGCACCTAGGAGAGGAGCTTGCTGATGTTCTGTTGTATCTCATTCAATTATCTGATGCTTGTGAGGTTGATCTTGGTGGTGCTGCTCTCAATAAGATTTCTAAGAATGCTCTCAAATACCCACCGAAATAAATCAATGTACTTCTTCGTCTCCATTATCAGAGAGAAAATGAAAGTTTGGATTTTTAAAGAATAAAAAGCAAGCATCTTGGGCTTGTAGTGTCTCAGACTCTCAGTAAAGTCATTTGCGTCTTTCTTTTTTTTTTCCTTTTTTTTTTATATGTTATATATTTGAGAATTGGATGAAAAAGGAAGTGGGGGTGGTGTTTTGACATTTGGTGGAGACACAGGGGGCTTACTATAAAAGCAACAGTGGAGATTAAAGTGTTTGTCCATTGGATTAGATTATATGACCAATATTAGCTTCTTGTTGTTGTTATTGTTTCTTCTCAGATAACTATAAACCAAATAGCTGATGGTTGTGCTAAAATTTATTTTCTGTTTTGCTCCAAAAAAAAAAAAAGAAAAATTAAAGAAATAAGTAAATAAAAAAAAAAGGCAAAAAATTAGGAGCTTGGGGCCGTGCAGATGATACCAATCTGCATGGCACGTTCTCAAACCTTCAATTTGTAGCCTCTGATGACTTCGATTTCTTCGTCTCTTCGTTGAATCTTGGTGGCATCTCAGTCGCCTGATAACCAGAAAGGAGGTAACTTGAATAAATTTTTATTTATATTATTATTATTGTTTTGCTTATTTATTTCCTCTCTTTTTCTATGGAATAGATCTCATCTATCTTTGATTTTTTCTTTGCTGGAGTTGGTAATGCATTGGTTGTAATTTTGTCTCCACGATTTTCCAGTTTTCTTTTTGGGTTGTTTGGTGGAAAGTTTGGATCTTTGGTTAAATTTTGGTCTGGTTTTTTTGGTGGATCTAATCTTATCTATGATTCACTTTTCTTTGCTTTGCTTTGCTTTTCTTTTCTTTTCTTTTCTTTTGTTTGGATGATCAAGAATGGATTGAATGCTTGTGAGTTTGTTCCTGATTGCAGTAAATACTTAAAAGAGAAATTGTTATTGGAGGAGGGGGGTTATTGAACCTGATTGGCAATGTATTGCTGTGGTACAACTGTTGATGATGATTTTGGGGACATTGAGGCATTTTATCCAATAAAGTCTGATTGCAGGGAGGATGTTCCTCAGACTCGTTTCAAGCCCAAGGTTGGTTGTTCATTCCTCTTCTTCCAAATTTCTTCTTCGGCTGTCTGTTTTGCTGGCATATGGGAAACATTGTTCTTGATCTTCATGTCCATTTTCATTGGTAGATTCTTGAATTTATTTAGTATCCAGTCTCTCTGTTCAAGATATGATCCAGAGGTTAGATTAGAGAAGCACCAAGAACTTGGCCCCATACAAATATTTGCCTTTTTTTGTTTTCTGGTTTCTTATATGGTTCCTGGCATTGTTTCATCAACTGTGGCATGAAGCTATAGTTCTCTGATTTTGCAGCCTGGGAAAACTCTTAGTGCAAGACGATGGCATTCTTCCTTCTCTGAGGAAGGTTATCTAGATATGGCCACTGTACTGAAGCGGATACAATGGGGGGTAAGAGAGCAAAAGCAACTAATTGATTTCATTGCCGACTATTTCATCTTGTATTTGTATCATGTCAGGGTGTTCATCCTTCAATCAAAGGAGTAGTATGGGAGTTCTTGCTTGGATGTTATGATCCTAAGAGCACTTTTGATGAAAGGTGTCAACTGAGACAGAAACGGAGGTGATAATACTATCTTTCTAGTCCATCAAACACCTAAAGGACGCACTATCAACAATGTTCTTGTTGTTGATTGTTAGTCAACTGTACCAAGTTGCTTCAGTGTCATGGCAGGTCAGAGTATGAAAAATTAAAATCAAAATGCCAAGAGATGGAGAAGGCAGTTGGTAGTGGAAGAGTAGTTACAGCACCTGTAATTAGTGAAGATGGCCAGCCTGTTGAGGGTCCATCAGAAGATGAGGATGTTTCTGATGATGAAACCAGAGACCTTTCAGCAGAGCAGGAAATGGGTGATCTTCATGTCGATGAAGAAGTTGTCAAGTGGAAACTCACCTTGCATCAGATTGGTATGTGTCTGTCTTTCTTTGGAGTTTATTTTTTCTGAAAAGCCGCTTATCTATCCTTCTATCCAGCCATTGGAATGAAAGAATGGAAGGTTTTTTGTTGATACTGGTTTGCTTTTGTCATTATCCTCTTTGTCGGGTATTCTAGTTATGCTTTCTAGCATTCTACTCTGATCTTTGTGTCATTGGTTTTGTTGAAAAGGTTTTTATTCTCTGCAATTGTAGAAATTATGTTTGTAATGCTTGGATTATTTTATACTGAAGGTTTCATGAAATACTTGAAACAGGCTTGGATGTAGTTAGAACAGATCGAACGCTTGTTTACTATGAGAATCACAGTAATCAAGCAAGGCTTTGGGATGTTCTTGCGGTATATTCATGGATAGATCGGGATATTGGTTACTGTCAAGGTGGTTAAGCAGCAATATATTATTTTTTATTGCCATTTCAATATTTGCTAAATATTTTGATCCTGAATGTACAATGTTAACCAGGAATGAGTGATCTCTGCTCACCAATAATAATGCTTGTCGAAAATGAGGCAGATGCATTTTGGTGCTTCGAACGCTTAATGCGTAGACTAGTAAATTTCTATGAATATAAATCCTGCTAGATTTATATGATGCTTCTAATTTAAGCCTTACTATTTCTGGTTGTTATTTTCAATCTCACAGCGAGGAAATTTTAAATGCACCAGTAGTTCAATTGGAGTTCGCTCACAGCTTACAGTATTGGCATCTATTGTAAAAACTATTGATCCGGCACTTCATCAACATTTAGGTATGCTGTACTTCTAATGAGTAATTGTTTTTAGTCCCTAAAATAAAATGTTCCGTTATTCATTTTTCAATTATAAATCACTGGCTTCTGAACCTTTTTTGCTGCTCATCTCCATGGAATTTTTCTGTTGAGTTGAATGCATTGTTGCTGCTTCACAATATATCTTGAACGCAATTAATGTAAAAACATCGTTCTGTGTTAATCGGTTATATATTTATATCGGCAATGAAGAGAGTGCAGAGGATTTGAACTTGGCAATTTCTGCTTCCAAATTTTTCTTGCATTTCATTTCATTCATTGATGTTGATTGTTCTGAATCAATCATCTCAGCAAGATAAGTGCATTGCAATACAAAAGCAACCATACTGAATTTATTATGATATTACTTGAAATTTGATCATGTACTTGGTTTGCTGTATTATGGGCCAGTGATGTAGCAAATTTTTTTTTACAATGCCTTAAGGTCTATTTGGCCAAGTAAATTCCCCCCAGGCAAAATTATTGGTTTTGATATATTCAGGGTTTAAATATTTGTAATAATTAATGTATGCACTTATGGATCTCTGATGGGGAGTATCATCCATTTCAGAAAGCCTGGATGGAGGAGAGTATATCTTTGCCTTCCGAATGTTGATGGTGCTTTTCCGCAGAGAGTTCTCTTTTGTGGATGCAATGTACCTTTGGGAGGTAATATTTCTTTTGTTCTTTTGTAGCGCTTTATCTTATTTACTTGTCTACATTTATCGACCCAAAGATAAATTACAAATAAGAATGCTGATTGATCGGACGGATGTCAGTTGATGTGGGCTATGGAGTACAACCCAAATCTCTTCCATATGTATGAATCCAATGGAGCCAACAATCCAAAGGTTGATGTGACGAATAACACCGTGTCATTAAAGCAATATGGTAAGTTTGAGAGGAAGAATGTGAAGTCTGGTGTGAAGAATGAGCAACAGGCCACACTGTCTGTCTTTCTTGCAGCTAGTGTTCTTGAAGCCAAGAACAAGCGATTGCTAATGGAGGCCAAAGGCCTCGATGATGTTGTCAAGGTACCACCAATGCTCCACGAACAAAATCATATTGTTTATCAGCTGGCATTCAGTCTTATAAGTCATGATCATTCTCTTTTATTTGTTTTTCTGAATCAGATTTTGAATGACATAACCGGAAACCTGGATGCAAAGAAGGCATGTTATGATGCATTGAAGCTTCAAAATAAATACTTGAGCAAGGTACATATAATAATGTTTCAATTCAATAGGTCTTCTTGCCTGTGAAGAAGTACCATCAAAAAGGAGATGTGTGTGTATGTGCAGGTAAAAGTATCATAATCTTCGTTCGTTTGGACGTGAAGGTGGCGAGATTTTGCCTAAAGTCACAAATTTTTACACCATTATTTTCTTTATATGTTTACTCACGTGCTTTTAAATTCATCCTGTAATGGCGGGAGTGTTGATCTGTTTTGATTGACGTGTGGGTGAAATGAATAGATAGAGGCCAATGAATCTCTGGCGTCATGTGTTGTGGATCCGGGTGTTTGGTTTGGTGCTTATCACTTCAATTGATATAAAATTTTTGTTGCTCCATACGATATGGCATGGTCTTATCCCAAAGATTTATTTATTTATTTATTTATTTATTTATTTATTTATTTTGATCCTGTTCAAAATTCATAGGTACTTACAAGTACCAACAAATAATGGTAAGAAGGGGCCATATCCCAAAGCTTGTTGATGCCCTGTCAATTTAGTGGACTGAGAATGCACCAATTCTTTTTCAAGATTTGTACTGCATATGAGTATCTTGTTTTTTTTTTAAAGCACTATTCTAATTAGAAGAATAATGTTCACTATCTCCAAAAAAATTTCTTTTCCCGTCCCCATAGATCTTGTAGTGAGGACAAGAGGGTTGGGAGCTACAGGATCTGTGAGAAAAAAAAGTCAGATGCAAAAGGGTAACAAAGAAACAGATGGTCCACAATTTCTATATTTACATAACAGAGAACGCAAACGTTTGTTGGGAGCCTATTACAACGTCTAGCAGCAAGCTTCTTCAAGGTTAAGATGCTATCACATACCAACTAATTGAACATGTTGACTTTATTTTGGCATAGGCTCTTCTAAGTTACGTTGGTAGTGGCACACAAAGTTCCACCATGTTTTAGGAATCCATGAAAGTATTTGACTGAGAAGATTCCATTTGCCAATAAACACTAAGTTTTATGTTCATTAGAGCTCTATGAAACACCTAAGATGTTGTCCCTTAGGTAAGGACTAAGATCTGGGGGGAACCAATCTAATCGTGTGAGATGACTTAGCTCTCTTAATGTATCCAACGGCCTTTGAGTTGCTCTAAAAAAAATCCGGCCAAAGTTTCAACGGTGCACAACCATTTACCTAGCAATTGTACAAAAACAAATTGGCACCTCATCTTGAATTTGAGACGTTAGGCAAGCCCTAAAAGCTGGTTGGCAAGAACTCAGACCATTCCAAAAAAAGGATCTTCTTCTAGGTTAGAAGTGGTACAGATTCCATGTAGGGGAGTTATGATAGTAACTGAAACATATTACCCCATCTCCACAACATGGAACGCCCATGGACACCTTCCACCACTATTTCCCAATCAATGCCAAGTTGAAGTCCTCTAATCCAATATTCCCCAGCCTCCTTGATCTCGTGGTCAAATAATACACTTCTAACTTACAAGCCTCTATTTAGGATGGTCTATGTCTGGACCATAGCACAAGAAGCTAGTCGCGCCTAAGTCTATCAATGGTTTTGATCACCCAGCTTAAAAATAGACTTCCTATATGCCGGGATCGAGGAAAGGACAAAGTTCACCATGGTTAGTGTCACGGCCTCAACCGATCACCTTCAGCCGTACGGTACCTGACACGCACCAAGCAACATGTCAACCTTCTTTGTCTGAACAACAGTGAATCAACACATGTTCGCAACACAAGCACAACATATAAAAAAAGCGAGCAAAACCGGAAAACATCCACGATACGAGAAGACGACACAAGAAACCAGTATGAAGAGAGAAAAACGTAAACTCTCCTAGATTGAGAAAAGTTTACAATCATTACCAAAAATCTTCACTAAGATGTCTTGTCTCCTCCCAAAGACATAAAAGACTCATTACAATAGCTACCCAAAATCCCCAAGGTTAATTAAGCACTTGCCCAATACAGGTCTGGTGAAAAATCACAGACTTCCACTAAGCTTGCAGTGTCCTTCGACGTTACTGTAGCTTTAGCTAGCCACCCTTAGTCACAGTGCACAGCAATACCGGTCACATGCGGTAATAACACATGCCATCCTCGACCCTGGCTCGGCCACGCTCCTTCCCGTGTGCCTACTTGCATACGCTTGCGTAAACCCTCGGCAAATCCGGAATCAGCATCTGAGTCTCTCGGTATAATCAAATGTCCCACCCGGCCTAGACTTGCTAGAGATCCACTCTATAAAATAATTTAAGTCCACAATAGTTGACTATTGGTATGAGCGCACCTACTCCACGCGCTTATCGGCTATGCTCACGCCCACGATCCAGCGCGCACATGCCTCACGGTCTCAACATATGATTTTGCGGGATATTTCACCCGCTCTTGGTCATGACACAACACATGCCTCGTGCTCCCTAGCACACTACCCAATCCATATGACTGTGCGTCCTCGTGTCTTAACCTATGTTAAGTTATCCTTTTGTAAAGGCACCAACCCCTTACAGTTAGCTTCCCCTAAGTATAAGAATTTAGACTTCCAGACTCTAAGCTTGGAATTCACCTTTTGAATCAGGGATTCTCAATCTTGTCTTTTCGGTCTTATTCCATATAAAGGAATTCCCATATACAACATTGGGAGAGTACTTCTTGAGCAGTTATGGGTTTGTGTGAGAGAATTTTCTAGGTATTGACTAGCATTTATCGAAAATATGCATGTCTTATGGAAATTGGTAGCCAACCCAAAAAAATCCTTCATGCAAATAGAGGATGAGTTTAACTACCCACATGTCCTTTAGTACCGTTGTGATACGCAAGTCATCAATGTTTTGTAGGTGACAATTATCCCTAAATCACTTCAGGGAACACCTAAAACACTCAAAGACTTCAAAACCTAGTTGTGAGCCGTTGATCATGAAGTTTGTTTTGGAGGAGGTTAAAATCAATTTGATCCAACCAATCTATTTTTGTTCAAATCCATAGGCCTCTGAGAGTTCCACGGGAAAATCCCAGTCCACCATATCGAGCACCTTAACAAAATCCACCTTAATAATATGTCTTCTTTGTTTTTAAAAACTAAAAATTAGCTATTCAGTGACAATAATATTATCAAATATACAACAACCTTTCAAGGCACTTATAAAACAAATATATTTTTAATTATTCTAAACCTTTTTATTTGAGAGCTATTTGAAATTTATTAAAAAGAATATTTACAAACTAAGGATTTAATCAAACTATTTGAAATAACAGTTCAAACAAAGATATAATGCTAAAATGTTAAACTGATTTTTTATATTGATAGATAAAAGCAATGTTACACAACTAACAGAGATTATTACATATGGAGTAACTAATTAGACTAAATTAAAAGAAAAAGTCGGGGGCTGAGATAGTTGGAGAATTTAGAAGATCCAAGTAAGAGAGAGAGAGAGAGAGAGAGAGAGAGAGAGAACCGTTCGTTCCCGCGCATCACGGCAGACCCTAGAAAGATACAGACACATAGACGCGGGTACCGAAGCCCCGAAAGCTCAAATTAGTCCTCCTCTCCCTCTCCCCAAACATTTGGACCTCCACATCTCGCTTCTTCTGCCGGAAAGGCCTCGCCCTCACCAGATACGTGTCGCCTACTCCCCTCGGTTTCGACCCGAATCACGTACAACCGAACCCTGCCTCTCTTCTTCTCGATCGTTGGCTGAGAAGAGGAAGAGAGAAGGGATGCACTAAGACAACTTAGGTGGCCGTTGCCCTGAACTTCAAGCTCTGGGGACGCGAAAGGCGAAGTGGAGAAAGTGGACCTCTTGCTCTGGTTCTATCTCTTCTACATGGGCACGAAGATGAAGGGCCTCCTTAAAGGCCTACGCTTTATTTCCCAAATATTCGGTACATATAAACTAACAACATCTACGCACGTACCGTTCGTTCTTCATCTATGTTATACGTGGCCTAATTTCTAGCCATTTCATTAACGGATCCCCAGAGTCCGAGGATGAGGAGCCGGAGATGCAAATAGGGTACCCTACCGACGTGAAGCACGTGGCGCACATCGGATGGGATGGCCCTTCCGTAGGCTCCAACCCCAGCTGGGTAATGTCCTAGGTCTCGTTCGATTGCTTATTCACCGTTTGATCTAGATCTAAGGGGTGAGATTTCCTAACAGATGAACGAGTTCAGATCGGCATCGGCGCCACTTAACCCCGGTGGCGCAGGCGCAGGCGCAGACGCAGGCGCAGGCGGCCCCAGATGGGCCGCTGATGGTCTCTCTCTCTCTCTCTCTAAACCTGATCTACACCCTTGACCGTCCGATCCTAATCTAACGGACCAGATTTCCCCTTGCAGATGCCAACCACTCAAGCGGGATGAGAGGATTCCCGAGAGGAGCCTCGGATCAGCCGAACCCGAAGCCGTCCCGGCGTGGGCAAACATCCGGCCCGGATTCACCCAAACGGAACTCGCGGCGCAACCATTCCGCCGATTCCATCACCCGTGAGGGATCGGAGGGATCACGGCACCGGCGTAACAAGGGCGGATCCTCCACAGCTGCGGCAAATGGAGGGAGTGACTTACCGGGGCAAGACTTGCCGGCGATCCCTAAGCAGGCACGGCGGAAGAAGACGAAGGGCGGTTCCGGCGGGTCCACGAGATCTTCGAGATCGAAGGCGACAGGCTCGGAGGAGATGGGAGGCGAGCAGATCACTACGCCGGAGGCGGCATTGAAGGGGGAGGAGAGGCTTTGAGGCGATCTCTGGGGCCTGATTTTGATTACGATGATCTCGTGTAGTGGAGAGCAACAATTACTTTTTAATATATATATATAAGCGAGAGATTTGAAGGCTTAGATGAGTGAAATCGAGTCTTGTATATCATCTTCATATTAACCAATATGCCCTTTCCTTGTTTTGTGTTTCTACTCTGAAAAATAAACCACAGAAGGACAACGAGGGGCAATTTCGATTTTGTGACCACTGTTTTTGACTTTTTGTTTGCCTACTGATCCTCTCCCGCCAACTGGTTGATAATAGAAAATTGAAATAAACTTTCTTATATTTTATTATTTATTATTATTCTTGTTGTTATTATATTATATTAAGTTAATCACACATGTAGATTTGTAATTATTATTAAGTTAAAAGTACGTGCAATTTGATCCTTATTATTATGTGGTAATATGTGCTGAATACCAAAGGACATGTAGAGTTGGGACTTGTTGTCCTATCTCAAAAAAAAAAAAAATGTACTGAATGAACTCAAATGATAGAGAAATTAAATAAAACAGTTTATGATAGAAGAATTTACATAAAATATATTTTCTTAAAAAAAAATAATTAGAATTGAGTTTTGAAATATTACGAATTATTTTAATTATTTTAATAAAAAATAGATAAGTCACAAGACAAAAGAATAAAAAAAACAAACAAACAAACAAACAATAACTTTTTCCCTTGGTATGGTAAAATGCCTGCAAATTATTTTACATTGTGCTATGTTTCCATACAGATTGGTGGCAAGGTGGAGAATGATTGGCAGACAGGTGGAGGTCAAGGACACGTTGGCAATCAACAAACAAAAGAATTCAAAGGTGGGCAGTTGGATGAATCCGCGATGGTGGCTAATCATGGTGCAAAAGGTTAGGACTGGGTCATCAAGTGATAGTTAATCCTCATCGAAAGGAGGCTTGCCAATCACTTGCACGTTGGAAAGGGCAATTGTCTGCAAGACACATGGATGTTGGGATGAGGCAATATGTTATGGAAGCAACGATGGAGATGGAGATGGAGATGGAGATGGAGATGGATTTGGGCAAAAGCAAGAGAGAGAGCCGTCCCAGCCCTCAGATGAAAGAATACAAGAGAAAATAGTAGGGAAGAGGGAGGAGCAGAGAAGAAGAACCCTAAGGCCTATCTTTGCAGAAAAGGAGAAGAGGAACTCGCTTGCGTTGTTTGGAGGGTTTAGTTATTTTTTGCTCTTTTATGGTTGTTGTTTGTAGCTGAATATTAGGAATTGTTTATTTAGTTCCTAAGCTCTGTTTGTGTTTTTTAGCCGGATGTTTGGTTGTTTACGGTCTGAAAACTTTGCTTAATTCTCTGGTTTTTATTATTGCGCTTGGATGTTTGGCTTAATTGCTATAAAGCAAGTTTTTGAACGTTGGCATTCTTGCTATTTTGGTGTGTTGAACTGCAATCATATGGTGATTCATAACACATTGTCTAAACATACACAAAGTATCGATCATGCTGGTGCTCGACAATAATGCCACAAATGACTTACCTTTGTCTTGTTAATTTTAACAACCCACGCTCGATTTTGGCCTCATGCACATATAAATTAGCCCAAGTACTAGTAGTCCCATGACACTTGCCCTTTTTTTGTAGTTACATTGATGAGAACTTTCTCATACGAATATTTTTATTTTTTAATTAAGACATATTAGATTTTTTTTTTTTTAATAAAATGAATAAACTATAATTAGATTTGATTATTTCCACTGTGAAATAAGAATGTTATTTTTAAATTTATGAATTATTGATGACCTATTAATATGATTCCATAATATTTAAATAGAGTGAAATAAGAAACCAATTATTTTGTCAGTGGCAGAGTAGTTAAACGAAAAGTTGAAAGTTTTTGGTGGAATATTTCAATATTAGATGTAAGAAATGAATTAGATGCCCAGTTTTAAACAATGTTGAGTGCTGCACGCGCGTTGCACGTGATTAGTAGAAAGATAGATACGATCATACGAGCCTGGCCTTTCCTTCAACCTATTTGGAAAAGCCGTCGAGAGTCGAGAGGTCGTCGGAGCGAAGAGTAGGGAACGATGACGGAGGCGGTGGTGCGGAACAAGCCGGGGATGGCCTCGGTAAAAGAGATGCCGTTGCTGCAGGATGGGCCGCCACCGGGGGGCTTTCCGCCTGTGCGGTTTGCCCGTCGGATCCCGACCACGGGTCCAAGCGCGGTAGCCATCTTTCTCACGGCTTTCGGCGCATTCGCTTGGGGCATGTACCAGGTCGGCAAGGGAAACAAGATCCGACGGTATGGTGTTTCTTTACCTCATCGCTTTTAGGGATTTGTGATGAATCGTTTGTCTTTCATGCCAATTAGGGTTGGAATCACATCTTTTGTTAATCGTGTAGTTTAGATGTTAATCATAGGAGCAAATTTCATCGCTGATCGAGCAGCGAGTTCATGGGTTTTAGTAGATGAATTCAGGAAATCGACAATCTTATATATATATAGGAGTAAATGCACTAACGATCTGAAAGGTAAGCGGGGATGCTATCGTCTATCAGAATGCATCAGAGCTTGATCTTATATGCCAATTAAATCCATTCTTTACAGAGGAATACGCTATATACCTAGTTTCTAGTTTAATCTGTGAAGTGTTTTTGTAAAGGTTGCCTATGCACTGCCCATGTTTCTGCGTGTTGAAATTTTCTAATTTGCGCTTAGTTACACATATATTGGTCGATGCCACCATTGTTAGTTATAATATGGTTATATAATCATGTTTTTCTGTATTACATTTAAATTTTGTATTTGTGATTTGCAAAAGTTATGCGATAGTGTTATTGACTTACGTTCAGAATTGCAAAAGTTCATGTGATTGTGTAATTGACTTGTGTTCAGATTGAGACTGATACGATGCAGTCTTGTAATGGTTTTTATGGATTAGTGTGGCAAAAGTTATATTTCAGATCATTAAGATTATGTACATTTTTGTATACTAGAGGATTAGATGAATGTGCTTTGGCAGGACTTGTGAATTATCCAATGGTACATCTTGAAGTATTTCTATATGTTGTTTTTGTGTGTGTTCTTCAAAACCAATGATCATTTATACTACTTTTTTTACTCAATATCGGTATCTTAAAAAGACTTCTCATTTTGTTATAATCTTAACAGTGTTTGTCAATTGCTTTCTTGCAGATGCTATAATGTAGCATGAGAATGAACTTAAACTTGAGAAGTCAATAAGGAATACTTCCACTATGATTATAAGCTGGTGTACCCTTTTTAGATTTATTAGCCTTTTGTTCTTGCTATATCAGTTGCAACAGATTATGCAATAACCCTACAATTCCTGCAAAGACCTAAGTATGTCCTGATTTCCTTTGTTTTTATTGCTTGGTTGTGCATCTAGACCATCTAGGATGGATAGGAGATAGGATTATTGAGAACTAAAGTGTAGGCTAATTCTGCATTCCGAGCTTTAATTCAGATCTTCAGTACAATTGGTTTGGTTCATGTAAACTGTCAAAAACCCAAATTAAACCAATTATGTAATGTTTGTTTACTTTAGTCAATTAAATTTAAACGTGGCCAGGAGATGATCTTTTCTTAGTGTATCCCTTGATGGGGAGGAGCCTATGTTGGATTATCCTCATTACCCTTATCCTTGCGCTGATTTGAAGTTAATCATCCGAGAACTTGAAATCTTTGCCTTGATATTCTTGAGTGTGTTTCCAAACAAACTTGTAGTCTAGCAATGGGATGATGTGTCATATAGAAGATTGACTTGGATATAGTATCAATTCCACTTTGGAAGTGTTTGTAACCTTCTTGTTCATTATGATATTTGATGTCTGGTGATGTGCTTGAGATCGTGTTCTTGGTTGGGGTTTTTGAATTTGTATGTAGCTGAAGGTTTATTATTAACACAATTATCTCCATTTCAAGAAACATATACAATCTTAATTATCAAAATTCAGACCATATTATTCAGTAATCTGATTCAAATCACATAGAGATTGGTGTCCTGACTGGATGTGGTTAAAATTCCCCAATCCCGTTTGGTCCATTGTAGAAGTGGGATTGAAGCAATTTTATCAAATTGATATAAAATTCATTGTATTTATTGGGTTGTCATAAATGGTTGCTTTGTTCTGTTTGGCTGTCATTTTCTTTTTAGCAAGTTGTGGTTTGCCATCAGTGTTCCTTAAGGTGTGGTCTGGCCTTTGGACTGGTGGCAGCATATCTGGTAGTGAAGCTGAAGCCACATTTATGGAGTAGTCCTAAGCTGAGCAGACCTCATAAATCATGCTTTTATCTCTGTTTTTCATTAGCTATTGTTATTGCTGATTTGTTTCCCTAATCAGAAGACTGCTTTGTGTGAAATGTTAATTATTTGTTTATGCTTGAGTTGAAATCCACAGGGAACTCAAGGAAGAGAAATATGCTGCTCGCAGCGCAATAGTTCCCATGCTTCAAGCCGAAGAAGATGAAAGGTGAGCCATACTGTTCTATTTTGGTTGAATGACTATTCAAATTGTGCCATCGGCATTCTAATGTTTAAACTGTATGGCATGTTTAGATTTGTCAAGGAATGGAAAAAGTACCTGGAGGAGGAGGCCAGGATTATGAAAGATGTCCCCGGCTGGAAGGTCGGTGAGAACGTTTACAACTCAGGGAAATGGATGCCCCCCGCAACTGGCGAGCTCCGACCCGAGGTCTGGTGAATGAGTATTCTGTGCAACTGGTTCTGGTTCTTGTATTATGTCAGTTTTTCATCACTGGAGCATCATGTTGACCTCTGAAGACTTATTTTTCTTTTGATTTCACTGTCTCGGCTCTTTTAACGAATAAACTTATGCCTTGAATGGCTTTGGTTCTTGTTAACCATTTATTTTAACGGTGGTTGCTGGTGGAGCGTACTCTACACTATTCTCCACTGCTTTGGAAGACTGAAACATGATTTGGAATTGTTCGAGGTCGTGGTCGTGTTCTGAACATTATTAGACGGCATTGTTGAAGTAGCATATTTTATAAGCTTTTCAGTGGTTTCATGCCATCATCCTCTTGAGTAGATGTTTGTATATGTTTTCACTGGCTGCTGTGCGCCAACGTCTAGGCCTCGAGGTGATCCGTCTTTTCTCAACAGTTTGTGTATGTTGCCACCCTTATGATGAGCCTTTCTTTGGGCCGAGTGAAGTCTTGCATGGTTGCGTGATGCATCGGGACACACGAGATTCTCACATGCGGTGCACGTTTAAATGGAGATAGAGGGCCCCACACGGCCCCACCGCTAGCCACTTGCTAGTATCCCATGGTGGGTGCCGGAGCAGGAAGAATTGGATTCACCGTTCATGGAAGAAGTGGTGGTGGGCCCCGTCCATGACTTGTGTCACATGATGATGACATGGAGATTACAGCTAATGGTGGGTCCATCCATCTCGGCCCGCGATACTTTGACGTTGCAGGCCTGGCATCACATCACATGCAGCCCAATATCATAAAGTATAATAATAATTCCTTTCTCTTCTGGTCCCTTTATAGTTTATATATATTTTATATATATATATATATATATTATATAGATTTATGAGGCATTTCCTTGATCCACCTGCCTAATAAAAGGTCTTGACAATTAAATTGGCACCCCAGTGTCACTATCATACCATTTCATTCATTGGCGTTTCCACTGGTCATGCAGTCTCACAAACACCCAGTCGCTAATCGAAAGATTCAAATACAGTAACATTGTTGTCCTGCCGACACTCACACCAATCTCCTCCATTTGTTGTTATCTTAAATTAATCACCCTATTAATCCTCTAATTTCTCAACATTATTATTCATTATGATTAACAATTTATCCCACGTAAATGATCTAAAAAATTAATTACAAAGTTTCGTAGCAAGCTCTTCAGCTATTAAGAAGCCATAAAAACAATAAATACCATCTCTCTCTCTCTCTCTCTCTCTCTCTCTCTCTCCAGATCTACTCTTCGTTTTCCTCTCTTTTTTTAGGCCAAACCGCGGTTATTTCCCCGCATTCTCATGCTTGTACCCGAGTGATCGTGGATTTCTCTTCACATTCGCCTTCCTTGTCGAGATCCAATCTAGAGACGCTTCTGTGATTCTGAACAGTAAGTCTCTCTATCGATGATGCCTTTCAACGGTTTCGCCTTGAATCATTGCAATGTGATAGACATAGAGATCTTTCTGTTGGTTCCTTTGTTCAAATTGGTCTTTGTTTCAATTTGAAATTTTGGATTTGATTTTGTCTTTTTGGATTTGAAATGCGTGGATTTTCGCGATATATTGGACATCCCACCATCTGAAATTTACCCTTTGTTTTTCATGGGTGCTTTCTGGTGATCTCTCTTATACCTACTGCCTTTTGCTTGAAGGATTTTTAAACTGCGAGTTAATGCTATTCTTGATGAAAAGTCTTTTTTTTTTTTCCCTTAACGGCGAGTGAGTGCTACTCTTGCTGAAAAGTCTTGTGTTTTGTGTTTGATTGAATTGTAAGAACTATTTTGATTTCTAGACTGATAAACATGCATCATTATTTGTTAAAAAGAACAAAAAAAGCGCTTGATTTGTATCCTTTCCTGATACAGATTGGTGTCTGGAGTTTATATGGTCCTGCCATCACCTAATTTTGGATGTTTAATCATTAAGTTTGTTCTGGGATTTGTGATATTCTTAAGATCTCTTTCTTTTGTGGTGAGCTTTTTACTTTGTTCTTTCTTATTACTTTTGTATGCTAACTTCGATATGACCTTAGATCCACACTTAATGCTCTTTCAATAGTCTGTTGACTAGTGTAGAGTTTTTCTGATCTTTCTGTTTAATTTCATGAGAAATTTATAGCCTGCATAAATTTATGAAATAATATAAGCTACCGCATATAATTTTCTATCTATTGTTTTGCAATTGTAAACATTATGTCTGATCTTCCTTTGATGATACATTTTCAGGCCTGACTTTTTATATTGGCATCTGGAAGATCTTACAAGTCCCTTTTTAATAGTTTTGGTTCTCAAATCTTAGTAGCAAGTTGAGTTTGTTTGAGGCTGATCACAACCAAAATCACTGACTGAAGATCTTATGATAGCAAACGATTTCCAGTGTGGTGTGTGTTTGTCTTCTGTATACTGTTGAGACTAATAATAGTTGTTTGACAATGAGGGGGAGAGCGGATGGTGGACAAAAGAGGCACCTGGTGCCACTAATTTGTGGTGGTGCGGTTGTTCTAGTTTTTCTCTTTCTCTATTGTGGATCATTTTTTGGCTCCGGAGGGCAGCATGCGAACACTGCTTTGGAATATGGAAGTAGATTCTCGAAATCATTGGGTTGGAGTAGTGATGAGAATGCAGACGATGGCAAATTAGATGAGTCGATTTTTGTATTGGAGCATGGAGCTGGCAGTGATGTCCCTAAGAGCTTTCCAGTGAGTGAATTAGCCAGATTTATTTATGATCATCATTTATTATCTCTGCCCTAATTCATTTGTACAATTTATTCAAGGTATGTGATGATCGGCACTCAGAGTTGATCCCCTGCCTTGATAGAAATCTTATCTATCAAACTAGATTGAAGCTAGATCTATCTTTGATGGAACACTATGAGAGGCATTGTCCTCAGCCTGAGAGGCGCTACAATTGTTTGATCCCGCCGCCAGCAGGCTACAAGGTCAGACACGTGGTGTTTCTCCTTTTACATACCAAGCAATATATTCAAGTTGTTTGAACATATCTGCATCTACAATGCAGATTCCTATTAAGTGGCCAAAAAGTCGGGATGAAGTGTGGCAAGCAAATATACCTCACACTCATCTTGCGCATGAAAAATCAGATCAGAATTGGATGGTTGTCAAAGGTGATAAGATTGAATTTCCTGGCGGTGGCACTCATTTTCATTATGGAGCTGATAAATATATTGCATCTATTGCAAATGTAAATTCTCTTCTCCCACTCTATTCTCTCTCCATAAATTCATTCACTTTACTTTCATATGTGTCACTCCTCTCTTCATTTTGAAATTTATTTATGGGCATCTAGTACAAGGGAGAGATACTGAACTTACTTGTGGCCTGAACTGACAGATGCTCAACTTCAGCAATAATATTTTGAACAATGAGGGAAAGATACGGACTATTCTTGATGTCGGGTGTGGAGTTGCGAGTTTTGGAGGATATCTTCTGTCATCAGATATCATAACAATGTCATTAGCACCCAATGATGTTCATCAAAACCAGATCCAGTTTGCTTTAGAGAGAGGGATTCCGGCTTACCTTGGTGTATTAGGAACAAAAAGGCTTCCTTATCCAAGCCGATCTTTTGAGTTTGCTCATTGCTCACGTTGTAGGATTGATTGGCTCCAGAGGGGTGGCATTCTTCTGCTAGAGTTGGACAGACTGCTTAGGCCAGGCGGCTATTTTGCTTATTCATCTCCTGAAGCTTATGCTCAGGATGAGGAGGATCTCAGGATATGGAAGGAGATGAGTGCCCTTGTTGAACGAATGTGCTGGAAAATTGCTGCAAAGAGAAACCAAACCGTTATTTGGGTTAAACCGTTGACCAATGACTGCTATATGGACAGAGAGCCTGGTACCCATCCCCCTCTATGCAAAACCGATGATGACCCGGATGCTGTTTGGGGTGTACCAATGGAAACATGCATCACCCGTTACTCTGAACGTGAGTATGCAAATACTATGACCTGCTCCGCAGCTGATTACTTAATTTTAGATTTTAAGTATAGAAGTTTGACTGAAAGTTATTTTTTAGGTTCCTGTTGCTAACTGCTATATGGCTTTCATAAATAGTAACCAAACTTATTTGTTTTATTATCTTCACAGAGATGCACAGAGACAAGGGAACCGGTTTGGCTCCTTGGCCAGAACGTTTAACTGCACCTCCTCCTCGCCTAGCTGAATTGGATATTTCTACTGATACATTTGAAAAGGACATGGTACTTCAAGTGATCTTTTTGGTTTATCCGAATTTGATTGATTCTGGTGTTCTAGCTTGCTTATCTATCCATTTTCAAACTCTTATAGACAAATAAGTACATTTGATAGGAAGTTGTAATTTCTTCATAGACTCTGGTGATTGACTATATATCATTCTGCAGGAAGTTTGGCTAAAAAGGGTGGAAAGTTACTGGAAGTTGTTGAGTTCCAAGATTGGGCCAAACACTTTGAGAAACATAATGGACATGAAGGCAAATTTGGGATCATTTGCAGCTGCGCTTAAAGACAACGATGTTTGGATAATGAATGTTGTGCCAGAAGACGGGCCAAACACCCTCAAAGTAATTTATGACAGAGGCCTGATAGGCACTGTGCATGATTGGTAAGTTTATTCTTCTTAGAAGCAAACATAAAATTGACTCAGGTAATGATGCATCTGAAGAGATCTATCTCATTGCTGCATATTTTAATCTGAGAAATATTAGTGATCCTTATTACTTCTTATGAATACGCAGAAGATTATAACCTTTTTTTTTATTTATCTGGTGAGAAATTTGGTTGTCTTGTGTTTTTATCTGACTCCTCTTCCCCGAGGTCAGTGCTTTTGTTTATGGTGAATCATTCTGGCATCAGATACACTTTACTGTGTAAATTTGGTTCACCATAAACATGGAGTTGGAGAAAAAATTTCGAGGCGACATATATAACCAATTCTCACATTAATCAAGCATTACTATTTTTAGTTGATGTGCTGCTATTATATTATTATGTTAACACATGATTGATCTTACTCTCAATAGGTGTGAGGCATTCTCAACGTATCCGCGAACTTATGACCTTCTTCATGCTTGGACTGTCTTCTCCGGCATAGAGAAGAAAGGATGCAGCGCGGAGGACCTACTCCTTGAAATGGACCGTATTCTGAGACCAAATGGTTTCATAATCATCAGAGATAAGCCCGCTGTCGTAGAGTTCATCAAGAAGCGTCTAACAGCTCTGCGTTGGGAGTCAGTGGCCGTTGTGGATGCTGAGCCAGGGTCTGATTCTGAAGATGGTGAGATGGTGTTTCTGATTCAGAAGCAAATGTGGCTCGTAGACGAACACAGCCTGAAAGAATCATCAACATAAGATCCTATTTGCAAATCACTAGGTTATATTCGATTTCTTCATGCCAGTCAAAGCATACACCGGAGTGACTTATGAATGGATTTTAACTTAATTTCGCAGAGGCTTCTCCATTTCCATCATTTAACCAACTGCTAAGCTACGTAATTCTGTTGTCATGAAGCAGTTGATCACCAGTCTGTTATTTCCCTATTTGAATTTCTCTTTTCTTTTATCATTCCAAAGGATTCAATTTTTGGCCATATGTTTTCTGAAACATTTTGTTTAGAGGATATTATTTATTCAGTGATTCTTGTTGAACATATCAATCACGCTTGGCTGATGAATTATATGTCCCAGGGTTTGACACCACAGGGAAAAACAAATCAACCATCAATATCCCAAACATGAGCTTTCCTCGTTCGTATAATAAACTGACGCTTGAAATGACCATGCCTGTTTAAACTTTGTGCCCAAACTCGTGTGAGTCATGCTTTCTTTGGGCCCGCTATATACTGAAACTGAAGGTTTTACCCTATATATATATATAAGATCTAGTGGTTAAATGGATAAATACCCGCAAAATTATATGGGTATGGGCACACCATATATATGTGTGTATGTATGTATTTATTTACTTATTTACTTAATTAAAACTAATTAAAATAGTCTAAACAGGATATTTATTTAATTATCATAAATATATCAGATTAAAAATACAGATAGATACTTCATATTTGTGAATGAAAAAAGCCAAACTTTTTTCACTGTTTTCATTTCTAATGAATATTATTTATTTTATTAGTATTTATATTTTTATTAATTCCTACATTTTTTAAGTATAATGCATAAGAATAAAAAATAACATTGAATTTTTTAAATTTTAGAATAGAAATAACGAAAAAAAACTAGAATACCCCTTGAACTCATATGGTTTTTTATAGAAATATGAATATAACTCTTTTCATTTATATTTAACTTAAAGAAACTGAAGAAGAAGAAGAAGAAGAAGAATATATAAAAACAGATAAATATGTTTTAACATTACAGATAACTATTTTTTAAAAAAAAAATTCTCTCAAAATGTCTTATATTTCAGATTGAAAAGAATAAGAAGCAAATTAATTAACAACGGCTACGGCTAATTGGGATGGATATGAAAATATAAATACCCAGCTGTTATGAGAATGTGAATTAAAATTATTGCCCAGATAATATAGGAACAGATATGAATAATTTTTTACAATGCAGATATAAAAATTGGTACTATATTACCCTACCCAAACCTTACCTATTGTCATTCCTACCCATCGGTTTTTGCTCGAGTGCTAATAATAGAGGGCTTATTTGCCACATTGCTTTCATTCATGGAAACCTTTTCACAAATACAAATTAGGTGGCTGACAATACATGTTACGAGAAAAGTACCAAAATGATAGAGTGAGCATTAAATTATGACTTGCTGTAAGATATACACAAGCGATTCACCACAACACACGAGAACTGAACAACAATCATTGTTGCCTGCAACAATATAGCAGGCATTCTGAGTCAATCTAATAATCATTATAGTAAGAAATAGACTTCATAACCAAATGGGGTATGATCATCAATGTACATTTTGTTCATCTTAATAGAAGTACAATTTTTTTATTGCATCAGGTGCAGAGAAAATTTAGCTATAAGGAACTTATCACACAATTTGTACTGTGGATTGTCCTAAAAACACCATCATTCAAGGTTAGAAAGAACCACGCCTTCTTCAGCATTACAATCATATCTTTCTTCACCATGGAGAAAAGGTTCCTCACTAACAACAAAGATCTGAAGATGCTACCTGTAAATTAAAAAACATCATTAAAGAAACAAAATTTGAATTACCATAAATCTATTGAGAAGACAGACCTGTATCCTCAAAAAGCATTTGATACCAACCATACAAATAAGTTTAAGAAAAAACTGAAGGGACAAAATTAGTTTAAGCATGCTATTCATCCCCTTATTAAGGTACTCAGCATTCCTTGACATTTTATGTTACCCATACATGGAAACATTGGAAAGTAAATAAATATATGGGTAAGGAAAACAATGCCCCATCTCATATTGACATCTCCTGTTTTGGATTGAAAACATTGTTCGCATATCTTCTACATTAAGAGAGAATTATTTTTGTAGCAACATCTACCTTGAAAAAATGAGTAGTAGTAGTCTCAAGAGAAGACAAACCATTCGCTAACAAAATATATTTCCAATAAATTTTTTGGTCATTGATTCTACCACCTTAATAACATGAATGGTCAAATTATTTGTGTTCATCTCATACCACATTTAGCCATTCTTAGTGAGAACTTGTCATGTTGATATTATAGAAGGGGGGAATTAGTCCTTGAAGATAACAAAGATTCAATGCTAACAACTAAGGGCACTCAAACAAAATTTTACCTACCAACTAAAACATAGGGTCATAATCCCGGAGGAATCACTTGTGCAGAATACTTTTCTTTGCCAGTTTTGGCTTCTTCTGGATATAGTTCTGGAAAGAGTAAAAACAAGGATACACAATAAGCACACATGAAATAGTATCAACAGCAAGGAAGAACTCTGTGGTGATTATAAAGTTAACCTTTTGCCTCTCCAAAGCCTCACAATCTGTCCGGTCCTTCCAATTGCTCTTACGCAATTTGATTGGGCGGTTGCCAACATACTTTCCTGCAATTATTGTATAACAAGAAAATTGTCAGAACAAAATGGGTGAGAGAACACTTATTTGTGTTACTAATACTTATATAATATAGCAGGCCGTATACCCACCGTTCATTTCTTTCAAAGCTGCTGCAAGGTCTGTAGGGTTTGCAAAACTAACAAATCCATAACCCTTGGTTTTCCCAGTTCTCTTGTCTCTCACAACCTGATAATATAACAAGGTCATGATCAGTCAAACTCTGGAAGGACACCCAATTTAAGGTCAACAATTACACAGTCAGACCAATATACTTATTATAACCTAATGCAAGTATCTCTGGGGTTTTCAAACTTATTAAAGCCACAGATTACGAAATGCATTATACACGAGGAACAAATTGTTGTCAAGCAAAATCTCAAACATCTCATAGCAATAACATTAGTTAGTGTGCAACATGCATTTCAATGTGATACATCACCTGAACGTCTACTGTTCCCAAATGGGGGGTACAGAGGAACTAATATAGACACATCGACGATATTGGTAATTTGCCATTGAAGATAAGCATCCAACCATTTAGACACTAATAAAGTTTGCAAAGCATGGACTACATAGGAAGTAACTCACTCTTGCCATGTTGAATGAAGGAAATCTGGCAAATGCTTTTGACAGAATATCGTCATTAACTTCATTACCAAGATCGCCACAGAAGAGGCGAAAATCATCTGCAGTAGTTCTACAGTAAGAGATCTCAGAACTTTCAAAAGAACTTCAACAATTAAAACATCTAAAATATTCAAATTATAATAGCAAGAGCAGAATTCCGAGAAGAGGCAATGCCCGAGTAAAATATATTCATTGTTTTTAAAAAAAAAAAAAGACAAAGCAACTAAAACCACTAACAAAAACTCAAAGAAACCCAACAAATCAACATATGTACTTTCAGGCCAATCAGCCAATGTTGGATCTTCCCAGGTTTGCCCAGCAGCTCTACGGGGTAGAGCTCTCTTCTTGGTTTCCGCCTTGTGCTCAACCTCGCTGCTCGCAAGCGCAGCCTTCACACTCTCCAGAGCCTCGGGAGTGATAGTTTGCGCATCCCTTTGAAACAATTGTTGCGCCTATATACACCATGAAACCCCAATTTAAAATTCACAATGCTCTACTCCATAGGGTAAATCATCCAATATTCTCAAAAAAAAAAAAAAAAAAAAAAAAAATGGAAAATTGAACCTGCTGATACTGCGGGAGCGAGTAGACGCCGGTGGTGGTGGTGACCGAGGCCACAGTAGGGTAAGCCGGCGCAAAGGGCTGTGGAAGCAGTGGTACCTTAACAGGCGGGGTGATCGGGGCCGGCGCGACGTATGGAGCCGCCGGCACCGAGGCCGCTTGGTCGGGGTTCTGGAGGTGGAACGGGAGAGGGAAGTAGGAAGGGGCGCCCGAGTATGAGTACTGTGAGGTCGACGGTGCGGTGGGGTCCGTTGCCATGGATTGCTTCAGTGGAGAGGGGATTGAATTTCTAGGGTTTCGATCGTGCGAAAATTGGGAAAAGGCTTTCGGGGCTTCCAGAGAGAGAGAAAGAGCGAGCACAAGAAGCGGATCCGATTTAATCAGGTTCAAGTTCAGCCAAGTTCCTTAATCAGATCCGGTGCCTACTGCTAATTTAAATATAATTAATTAAATAACAAATGGCTATTTTTTATTTTAACAAATAATTTATTATTCATAATACATGAAATTAAAATAAAATAAATACATGGAAAGGTAAATTTGGTCTTCATTTTTTAGGTTTAAGACCTTGGGTTTGTCCCTTTGTATAAATAATGCATGGCTTGTAAATGATATATGGGATTATTATCTCACATTAGCATACTACATCCTAAAGCTAAGCTCTAAATCGAAAAATAAATGTGCATCATGATCATAGTTCTTTTTATTTACAAAAAAAATAGATGAATCATATTTAGTTAAAAGAAACATAATAAAAATGATAATAACAACAATAAACAAATCAATCCTACCACAAAAGACATCAAAGAGGACTAGGGAACTAGAATATATAGAAATGACTAGGAAAAACCACACGTGCACCGAGGTGGAAAAGAGAACTACAAATACATATATATATATAAATGTCATGGTCATTGCTACTACTTTGAAGATGTGTGTTGGTATTTTATTCCTCTCCAACTCAAAAATGGAGGAGTTCCATCTCATTGATTATGTTTGTCCACATTTATTTAAACAAAAAATAGAAGACATTCATTAGAATATACATTGAAAAACCACACACCTTCTTATAATATGATAATGTACGTAATTTATGTTTTCGCGATGTGGGATATTTTGAGGAAAGATATGTGGATGGTTCTCTTGATCTGATGCTAGCTATTGTATTGGGGTTTCTTTAATTTGATGTTGTATCAATATTCCATAATCCATGGTTTGGTCTCTATATATGTTGTTTCCATTAGTGATGTGATTTATTATTCGCTATCTAAAAGACTTGAAAATATTCCAAATATATATCTTATGCACACATATGAAAAAAAAAAAATTTGTTCGGTGAGGACGAGAAATCAGGCCAATAATCACCAATTATCTTGACTCGGCTCTGTATATCTCACTTATGATGCTTTGTGGTTTTCTAAGCCTTAATTATTATTATCATTATTATTATTATTATTATTATTTTTATTATATAAAATCCTTTTCTTTCAACATTGTGAATCATGAATGAATTAATGAAATGTTCATCTAAGCCTTAAATATATTATTATTATTTTGCTGAGCATGTATATATGACAATGGAGACTTATATATATAGATATATATCTAATCTGATATCTGATGTTGCTGTTTTTTCCCACATGTGATGACACGGATATAAATATGCATGTCATTTTGTTCATCTTTCTGGCGACCTAGATAGCTTACATATCCTTTCTCAAACATATAGCAACTGTTTCTTTGTTCTCATCCGTTTGTCTTCAAGCTTGATCAGCCACCTGCAGACAATTCAATGAAACGTTCATTTAGTTCGTCATGCATGTTTAATTATATATATATATAGCAAAAGGAGTAACAGTTTAATAATCTGAATTTAAAATTTCAAAAAAAAAAAAAACAAATAAATAAATAGTAAGAAATCAAGTTTTAAACATAGAAAAAAAATATATATATATATATATATATATATGCAACATCTGCAAATTAATAAATTAAGCTTTGTCAAAAATAATTTCATCCTCTCATGATTACTTTATTGATAACGTAATTTTTATTTCCAAGTGCATATATGGGATGTGTTCTAATTCCTGTATATATGCATGTGTATATATGATCCAATTACTTATCCTTGCCATTGACTTAATTATATATATAGAGATTTGATTGATCGCTTCTTTAATATATTTGTTAACATAAAATGAATCCTTATCTCTCTTCTCCACTTGCTTAAATTATGCAACATCTGTGGTTTTTTCTTTTATGCTATATATTTTAACGAAAGTTTTGGGATATGATGTGTGCCATTATTGGTGCAAAGGTGGCCGCACTTGGCCTTTCAAGAATCTTGTGAATCATCCGAAAGGATGCTTGTAGACAACCATTTCCCATCTTTCCAAGCCATGTGAACCAAAAACTGATGTCAATATATATGTATATATACAGATTAAATATTTCAGAAACAACTAATTAAGTAATTAGTTTTCCAATTTCCTTTTCTTATATGGATATGTATATTGAGATTGCAGGGCATTACTATATATATATATATATATTTATATTTATATTTATATATTTCACCCGAAAATGAGATGACCGTATAATGACAAAGTTCCAATTTGGCTGCATATCATTCTCAGCCCCTTTCACTTGTGCATTATGACAAACTGCTATCATTATATTATATCATCTATTTTATCTTGAAATTTTCTTACTTTCTTATTGAGTTACCTTTAATTTGGACATGATTGAGGATTCGGATCTATTCAATTTAATTCCAGGGCCCACCTCTTTTGGAGATTCAGCCAATTATTTTCTCATCAATTCCAGCATATTATTATTGATAAGAAATATATATGAAAGAGCACTTGTGAGGCATGTTGTAATCAAGATCCGAGTTCATGAAGGTATAGTATGCTCGCCCTTAGCATGCAATTAAGGAATTTTTATATATATATATAGCTAGCTATTTGCATGTTAGATTAAAATATGAAAAGATTTAAAAAAGAAAAAAAAGTTAGACAGAAAAATTGAGTTCATAATAATAATAATCATAATAATAATTCAGTATAGATTCTCTGGCAATTATTAATGAAGAAAAGGTGGGGAACATTTAAACAATCATACTTTTCTTGTCAATTTTTCATTGATGATCCACAAGAGATATTATGGGCATTGATTAACGTTTGATGATGTGGATGGAGACTGAGATGTTTATGAAGCATTAATTACTGTGAGTTAGAAGCAACTGGTAACGGAATAGATGAATGTATATTATGAATATTATTAACGATTATTAGGAAAAGGCGGCTACCATCAACAGTGCATGATATCTAAGCATCTAAAAGCAACATCACAAGGCCATGCATGGCCCATGCCTACGTGGCTCATCCCATGCCAGTAAAACCATTCATGCATGAATCCTCATGAAGTGATTGAAATGATTATGAGCTTCATGTTTAATTAACTATCTCTCTCTCTCAATCAAATATATAGAGTAAAATTTAAACAGACTATAATCCATAATCAAGTTTAAGGTGTTGCATGATTGTTAGTCCTCTCTATTACAAATACATATAATTAATAGATATCTAGAGAAGCTCTCTAGATATAAGTATCTTTGTAAATATTTATCTATCTCGGTTTCTCAGTTAATTAAATATTATATTAAAAATCCAGAAAGTTAAAAAGGTGGTGGCGGTTATATACAGGGAGAGAGAGAGAGAGAGAGAGAGAGAGAGAGAGAGAGAGAGAGAGAGGGATATCATGAGAGTACTGATGATTGAGTGGGAAGAGTGGTTGCTGGAAGTAAGCGGAGGGTAGAGCCGTCACTCTTTCTACAAACCCTAACCCTAAGCCTAACCCCAAAACATCCAATGAGAAACTCCTTGGTTGCAATCATAGAGTTTAATAATTGAAATCTCTTGCCCTCATTAGAGATGGGCCATTGATTGCTATGTGGGTGTTCCCTGTGTTTTGCACAATCCAACACCCAACATGTATATATATATATATATATATATATATCTATATATATATCTATATATGTATGTATGTATGATGTATCATGCATGTATGTATGTTTCATCTTGTTGTCTAGAACAACTTCACACGTCTACAACCTTTGGAAACTCTTGATCAGGACAAGGACCCCAAAAGGCATCAACTTCCCACAATACCCTTCATACCTTCCCTCAAACAGCTCGGCCATGGTGTGGGCTCTCTTGTCCTTTTCTCTCACACACCACATGATTGAGCTTGGCCGCCATTTGGAAGGTGCCTTGTGCGGCTGATTGCTCGTGGAATGACCGAAATGCCCTTCCCTGATGATGCATGGCCATTACTAGCTAGCTAGACGTGTCGGTTCTCCTGGGGGTGTTATTGTCTTTTTCTGCTTTCATGATTTCATCCGAAGCCTTATCTATCATTGTTTGATGAGTTAATTATTTGTCTCAATCATGGCAGCCTTAGTAGAAATATATATCGTTGTCTACATATTCTCTACGTTATCCAAGAGTATATTCATGCAAATGGTACCCTAGCTTGTTTCTTATTTTATTTTATATATGAAACCTTTCTCTAATGCAAGTATCATATGATTTTCATCCTCTTTTGTTTGGTTTGTATATATAATATTGTATCTTAATTTGATATACATATCGATCAGTGTATGTACGTAGACATGGTTATATATATATATATATAGACACACACACACACACACACGTATGCATGAGAGGCTTGGCCATTCCCACGTGGCACTGAAAAGAGATTTAGTTGGAACTCCTCCTTTTATCCCCTTCATCAATCTAGCCAGTCATGATGATCTTCCCTACACCTAAATAGTAAATTTAAATTTTGTCTCAAGTATGTTTTGTAGTTTTAACATGATGATGAGATTTCTTGTGACCATGGTCTTCCCAACTTCTTCTTGGACAAGCATATGACACCTATAACTTGTCTTTGATCATGAGAGAAAAAGACCTGGGGTGAGATTTTTATTTATTTATAATTTTTGTAAATATGAAAGTGATGAAGTTTAGAAATAGTTAAGGGGTGCTTTCATGACCAAACTACAAGCACAGTGATTTTGATAGCTTCTCCTTTTTTTGTATCTAAGTATTGATGCCTCCCCATGAAATCATTATAAATTGGTTTGGTAGATGATCTAAATCAAACAAACCCCCTAACCAAAGAGTTGTTAGCCCATGATCGATGCTCCATGCTCTTTAACTGAAAATTAAATCGATCAGTATATCCCCCACTTTCTCCTTCACTCGATATCGTTAGTATGGGATTGAAGGACATTGAATCCACTCTCCCGCCAGGGTTTAGGTTTCATCCAAGTGATGAGGAGCTGGTTTTCCATTATCTTTACAAGAAGGTGGCTAATGAGAAGGTGCCCGCAGGGAGAACATTGGTGGAGGTGGACTTGCATACTCGTGAGCCATGGGAGCTTCCAGGTGAACACTAACTAATTAATATTGCTCACTTTCATTTAATTAATCTTGGTTATGGTGATCCCTTATTAATTAGAAGAAGTTAATTAGCATCTCTATCTTCTTCTTGCGCATAAATTAATATATGCTTTCATTAATTCATTATCAGTTAATCATGCAAGAGTAGCACAATAACTATAATGATCAAGTTGATGTAGTTATTCCGCAATACATGTGGATATATATGCTTCAAAAATGTCATATATCCTTTCCCTTCTCGTTATAAAATATATATACTCTCAAGTTTGTCATGTCCTCATAGATAAGCTAATTCATCGTTCCATTTAAAAATGCATCACATGATCAGGAACAGAAACTCTGCAGTACTGTTTCATTATGTTCTAGCAAGGAAAAGTACGTACTATGACACAAATTAACATAGAGTACTTTAATATATTTTTTTTTTTTTTTTAAGAAAGGAATAAAAATGTTAAATAATAAGAAGATGTCTTTAATTCTTCATTTCAATGGTGACAGAGGTGGCTAAGCTCACTGCCAACGAGTGGTACTTCTTCAGCTTTCGAGACCGAAAATACGCCACTGGATCAAGAACAAACCGGGCCACAAGGTCCGGTTATTGGAAGGCCACCGGAAAAGATCGAATAATCCATGATCCAGCAACACATGCCATAGTTGGGATGAGAAAGACACTGGTCTTCTACCGCGGAAGAGCTCCAAATGGATTGAAGTCTGGTTGGGTGATGCATGAGTTCAGATTGGAGAATCCTCACACCCCTCCCAAGGTAATTAATTATACCATGGTTATTTTCCTTTTAGATGATATGCATGTCTGATTGCTTAATTTGTTTAAGTTGCTTACATGGATGGACTATATATATATATATATATATATATATATATATATATATATATATATTGATGTTGATTACTTGTGGCAGGAGGATTGGGTGTTGTGTAGAGTGTTTCACAAGAGGAAAGGGGAGCCAGTAATGAATCATAAAAACTTTGAAAACAGTGATCAGCATGGGAAAATAATTGACTGCTCTTCCCCACAGATGGATGCGTCACCAGCTCCTCCTCTTCCTCCTCCTTTTCTAATGGACCATGCCATACTTGATGGCTGTCTTGATTTAGTTAGCTCATCATTCACAAATGCTGCCATCCATCCACAAGGCATCAGCTCAAACCCCTTTCACAATTTGGCAGTATTGCACTGTGACTTGGCTGATTTCCCTCATGAGATAGACACCTCACAGATGATGGAGATGGGTTCAAGGAGTGGGGATGACTGTACATTCTTCTTTGATGATAATGGGGCAGAAGAAGTTCATGATATGGGGGGTGTTCCAAGTGTTGGCAAGGATAAGCCCTTCTTCTTTAGCTAGCTAGGTTGTCACCTTGCATTAATTAGGGAGAAACCCCCCCAAAAAAAAAAAAAGGTACATATAAAAAAATCACATATATATATTTATATAATTCAAGTGTTGAAATACTTTGATTAGAGATATTTAATTAGGTGGCCCTTGTAAAAATGGTTTGGTTGGTGGTATGGAAACCTCATGCTAGTATGTAATTGTACATACACATCATCATCATCATCATCATCATCACATATATATATATATATATATATGTGTGTGTGTGTGTGTGTGTGTTTGACACACAACACGTTATAATTAAACTATATATGCGGCATGCCTTGGTTGTGAAACATGTTTTTCAGTGCATACTGTTCTAATGATTAATTTGATTGCAAACAGGAGAAGCCATACTGAGAATATTATTGGAACACTTGAAATACTTTTAATCACGATAATGCTTGAATTATGCACCCATGATCGATCGAGAAATCAATTAACAGTTAAAGCCACAAACTTAATTTTTGAGCTCTACTAATTAACTTGAAGCTTTTCACTTCAATTTGAGTATATCTTTATATATTATCTTCAATTTGTGAGTGCAGTCTCCATCTTATGATCACGGCCGGAGATATCTTTTGCTTGCCAAACACTCATAAACAAAATTCTGTCTGTCAAAACTTTTCCTAATATTATAAAAGTCCCACAGATGGCAGTCAATATCCTGCTTTTCCTGAAGGGCCATCTCTTTTTCTTGATGGATTGAGTTTAATTTGCTCTACAGGACCACTCCAAATTAAACACTAGTTCATTTAGTAAGATTTCTTTGCATGCATGAATGCATATATATATATATATGCATGTCATGGTTGTCAAAGTTTATGACTAGGATTGCCCACTTGTAATGTTCTCAGTGGCAGCTATATATTTTTTTTGTCTTTACATTAATATTGTCTTCTCTTCCATTAATTAAGGGCCAGTACTTTTGCTTAAAAAATGGCACATGTTCTCCTGTTTTCTCTTCAACCTAGCTAATATGCAAGATATTAATGGCTTTTGGAGCTAGCTAGCTAACACTTGATTTGATTATTTGTCTATATACATACAAAGCAGCAATCTTAGATATGCATCCAGCTATAGCTAGTTTGCAATGCTTGCTTATCTTCACGGATCTAGATATCAGGCACGCTTGCTAGCTAGTCATACATAGGTTACAAATTGATTAGCTAGTGATATAATTATTTGAATTCTTCTATATGTTCATCTCTTCAACAGATAATGTTTCCCTGCTTGATATATATATAGTAATACCAACTCTTCACCAGCTAATTATTCCGAAATATGGTCTTTTAGTTTTGTTTCTTCTTCTCTTGAATTATTATTGTATTGAATAGTCTGCCGATGCTCACATTTTCTTTAACAGGACCACTTGCATCATGGTGTTGAAGATCTATATATTCTTTAATTTGGTTTACTTGCAAATCATTTTATATATCTATAAATATCATTCTTTCGAACATGCATGCATGGTTGGATATTTTTCTCTTGTTTAGCTTGCATTCATCCATGCATCTCTAAACTTATGCATATACATATTCATGCATGGGTTTAAAGAGACGCATGCATATATATATATATGCTAATCAGGTACCTTGTCTTCTGATCAAAGCAGTAATGCATATATATGCCAATAAGGTACCTTGTCTTGCATGGTTGGTAATTTAAGAAAGTCCCTATCAAACCGCATCATATCCCTATCAAGCATCTTTCATGCACCTTATGAGGAGGCTCATCATCCCCACCCACCAAGCTTAAATTGACTTCCAATAGTAGCTAGCACTTCAATTCCCTTTTCTTTTCTTTTCTTTTCTTTTCTTTTTTTTTTTAATCCAATATCATAATGCAAGTAATGCTAATGCTAAACGACTCTTCTTCTTTTATTTTTCCTATATTTTCTGTTTCTCTGAGATTTTTCACTGATCATTCATGAAGCTCCAAGTTAAAATTAATGGACATTGATTAATTTGTTTTTGCTGCAAAGAACTCGCGCGGCACCAACTGAGTACTCTAGACTGAATCCTCCTCAAAGGACACTAATTCCTTTCATGAACTCTTAAAATGATGGCAAGGAAACGTTCCAACAAGATGACAACAGTGGTAGCAGTACTGCTGATTGAATGGTTAATTTGGCCTACAATTAAGTCTTTCTAATTAATGTGATCAACATCAAAGTAAAACCACAAATATATAGCTAGGAATATTAGTGTTTCACTTCTCCATCTCCGGGAACACATATGTACACTATTTATATCAGTACTGAATGGGTTGCTAGCTGTTGCACAAAGAGGGGAAACATGTTTGTAAAATCCAAGAAGAAACGTGTGGAAATTAAATTATATATATATAGCTTCCCTTTTCTTCATGGTTGAGTGTATAGCTAAACCAAAAGGTCATGAAAAGTATATAGGAAAAAGGGGTCCTTTTTTAATTAGAACCTAACTTATACCTTCTTGTTATTCTTCAAATCAGTTTAATTTCCCATCTTAAGCATCACAAGTCCACTCTTTCTTATTCAAATACTTTATAGCAGCTCAATAGAAGCAGAGAAGGTAACTAATGGCCCACCTTAATTAATTGACATAATTTAAGAGGTGGACAAGTTTCAAGTTAGCCTTTTCTTGTGGATAATCTCAATCCTTCTTTACAAACAAAGTTGTTGTTTATATTTATTTATTTATTTTCATCTGAACTTTTTGTCTCTTTCCTTCACGGAATCAATGATTTGTGATTGTTCATATGTATGGTTATTTAATTAGATAGAGACCGAGAAAACAATAGAGGAATCTTTGTCTTGGTAAATAGTCTTTGGTTTGCGTCATCACACGGGAAAACTATTTAAATTAATTCATATAGTTAATTCTTACAGGAACAAACTAATGTTTGGATAAGGATTAATAATGGACCAGGATTAAGTTTAAAAATGTTTTAATCTTCCATGCCTTCCATGCCTTTCGATAGGCATTCAAATCTATACTAAGGACCAATTTCACGATCATGCTTATTTATTATTATTTAATTTATTTAAAGATAAATCTAAGAAAATAATTACTATATACGACTGAATATATATAATTTTGAAAAGTCAAGTGAAATTACCTTTTTCATCTGGGTTAGCTGTGTCTGATTACATGGAATTAAAGTTTTGACTCTTAATCTCTGATTAAGAAGCTTGATCCTTTTTTAATGAAGTAATGGGCTTTGTGGATGTAGCCCTTCGATGAAAATAACGGGCCGAGTTTAAATTGCCGCGTTTCAGGTCGAGTAATGCTATTCCTTCCTAACAGGTTACCCGAACTGTTCACCCGAATGATGTGGCGGCTTGTGTGGCGCCACATCAGCACCATTCTCTCTCCTACTCAGCAGTTATTAAAAAAACTGAAAATATTTTTAAACCCTAACTAAAAAAATTCTCCCCAAAAACAGAACATCCTCTCTCTCTCGTGTTGCCTCGCCGTCAGCATATTTCGCCCTCGCAACGCCGCCGTCTCGTCGTCGCCGTCGCTCCGTCTGCATATTTCGCCGTCGCGTCGCCGCCGCCTCGTCGTCGCCGTCGCCGTCCGCATATTTCGCGAATTGCTCACCTTGTCGCCCTCGCCGTCACGTCGCCTCAGTGTTTCAGGCGCCGGGTACCTCCTTCACTACCTTGACAGCTTAGCTTTCTTATTTCCTCTTATGCTTATAGCTTTCTTTCTTTCCCTCTGCGTGTGTGTGTGTGTGTGTGTGAGAGAGAGAGAGAGGAGGATTGATTAATGAAGAAACCAAAAGCCCTACTTAAGGAATGATAACTTGGTGTCTTTATTAAATATTTAGCTCTTCAAGCTAGGGTTATCTAGAATCTAGACTGGTGGATTGGTCATATGTATAACTCTTATCCAAGAGATGAGGCCTCATCTCTTCTCAAAATTTCTTTTGCAAAGTCATGCACTTGTATGATGTATGCACTAAGGCATCATTCTGTTTTCCGAATTTCTTTTAAATTCGCTGGGATTAATATGAAATGTTTCTAGATAGAAGCTTACAAATATAGGCAGCATATCATTCTAGATTTTTTGGGTATTGTAGAAGATGTTGGTTGGTTGCATTGTATTGGCTATGGAGTGCCTTTAAGAACCAATTGATTAAGTCAATTATTGTGAATTGTAAGCTTTATAGTTATTTTTGGAGGTCTAAGCAGTCATATTAATGAGCTATAAATGTTTGGATAAATTAAGATGCGAAGTGGCCTTTTGCCTTCATTTGTATCAAACTCGAATTGCCTCGATGAGCTAATTGATCAAAATAGCATTTGCATGTTGTATTTATGTTAATTATCATTTCTCATTTTATTGTTAGTAATTCTTTTTTGTTACTTCATCTTATTCTTTAATTGAATATTGTCATCATGATTCTTGGTATATCTTATTATAAAAAATATGAATTTGTATTGCCACATAAGGCACATATCACTATGAACCAAGGGAATGGAAACACTCAAAATAACAAGTATAGTCACCAGTGGTATAATATAGTCTTCATGCTTCATGGCAACTTGTATTAGACTGAGCTTACAATCTAAATTAGTGTAGTTGCACTGTGAATCTTCAACAAGGAGTAGTGAAGTGGTGCTATTACTGTAGCAATATGAAGCTTGTTATCCAAATCTAAATTTCTCATCCAGTCTTACTCCCCACTTAGGGACAAATTTTCCGAGGTAATGATAAAAGCAATGCAGTTTGTTTGCTGCAAACTTGTCCACATGATTGCTCAATAGTCAATGTTATTGTAGTTGAAATCTCAACTAAAGCGGGTGGCGGGATTTCTAGAGTTTCAAGCTTTGCATGATGCAAAAGAATGTCGCTTGGACGTTACCGATCCTTGACGGTGAGAACTTTCTGAATGCATATAATTGAATGCTATCCTTTTAGGACACATTTCTTATTCTCTTGTTGCATTTGCAGATTAAGTGTGAGAAGGTTGCTTGGAATGTTGGGACATCTTTCAACATCAAGAAAGCATTTTCTCGGTAAAATTCAAATTGATGAGGAATTAGATTTGATTGATGAAGATAATCTGCGACCAAGGAAGCCCCAAAGAAACCTCGATTACCACCTGGTGAGATTTACCAAACACCAAAAGCTTGTTGTAATGGTTCTTCTATACTTGTCATGGCAATGTCTTATGCTTTGGAGTTTTAAATGTAGTGGGAGATTGTGAAGTTGGGGGCACAAGGAAAGCATGCAAGAACTGCAGGTTGTGGTATGGCCGAGGCGAGAGGAGAAAGTGGAGAAGTTGGGGAACTCTTAAAACATTCTTGAATTTGGAAACTATGTAGAGAACTCTTGTCACTTGTTATCAAGTGTCGGACTATTTGCTTGTGAAATCAATCACCATGAACTAAAATGTTTAAGTAAACTATTGTTATCCCTGTTTTCAAGATAGATTTAATTTTGGTGAGTGGCCGGACAACCACTGGACCGGCAAAAGAGTACACATTCAATTGCGACTCTTTCTTGCTGCTCAAACGCATTCATTCGACATGAAGCCGATGAGAAAATTTTGTCAATCATTGTTTCCATTTAGTTTTCTGGGTTTATTACTTGGAAGAGAATTAAGGAAGGGTTGAATTAAATCAAGAACTTATGATTGAAAGTAAGTTCTTATCTCTCATCCATTAATACAGAGTTTTGATAAAAGTTTACATGGAGACAAGAACAATAAGGTGGTGAAAGGCCGAGAATACAATCCAGAGCTACTTCAACAAGCTCAAAATCATCATTGAATTCACTTATGAAGACCGCAAAATTGTAACTCCCGCATCTTTAGCCTTACTATCTAACCTTGACATGGAATCATCTATAGAGCTTGCAATAACAAGGTGCGTGTTGTGCTTGCATCATAAAGCACACTATTGATTATTAATTGCTAATTAAAAGAATAATGCTCAATTGATGAATATTTAAGTCATACCTGAGAGGAAAAAAACTGCCATATTGTTACATGTTTGTTATACTGACAATCATGTGATCATCAAATTTTGTGTAGATATAATATCCTGCAAGAATAACAAAGCATGATAGAGCATGATTACAATTAAATACAATTCAAATTTCTAAAAGCTTTCAATTTGAAGTACCTCATGCATGGCAAAGAAATTCAGCAGTTCTTTTTTATACACGATCAGTAACACCATCCTCAGCAAAAGAAACATCACTGAACCCCCTATGTGATACAATCTGAACAAAAACAATGAACGATAACTATAAATCTAAAATTTTGGGAAAAAAGCTTTATATAACTGAAATCACATATCATGTAGGGTTATTTTTTAGTTACCTGTGATGAACTATCAATGCCTATATTTTGCAAATTAAAACTGTGACCATGCATATTCACCGTGCATGGAAGAGCATTCCCAATCACCTTCATTCAAAATATTAATTGTATTATATTTGAAAATTATGCGAAATACCATAACAAACATGAATGTTAAATACCAAACATTACCACACTTTCTTGAGTACAATCGTCATTTACAGTTTCTGCGTTTCCCTTTGTTTGATTTTTCTAGAAAATAAGAATAGAGGTTAGACCCGAAAGTTATTTACAAAAATCGTAAAAATTAATCGAAAACATGATTACCTTTCTCTTGTTTCGGTGATTATTTCTTCAACTTTTGACTTCTTCCTTTTTGATGGAGGTCGGCCCTTACTCCGAGCTTTTAAAGGAGTTCGAAATTTCATAGTTGACGACGTTGTTTGGTGTTGTTCATAATTTTCTTCCAACAAAACCGGTGGTCGAAGTTGCTCCGATTGACTCTCCCAAGAAATTGTATTATCCATCAGCTTCTCTAATGCCCCATCAATGCAATTCATTAAAAAGTTACATCTCCCAATAGATTGTACTCCAATTTCAGCAGCCTTAGAAAAATAAGTGCATAAGCTGTTGTATCGCACTTTCGCTCGCAAGTTTTCGTGTCATCGTAGCAATTTGTCGAGATAAGTATGTACGCGCTTGATGTCCTTCCTCCAACGGGGTAAAATATATTGAGGTGGAATGTCTTTCACATTTCTCTTAATGAACACCTTGCATATATGCCCGCAAATAATTCCTTTAAACTCAAATAAACGGCATGAGCACCGGTGTCAAATTCAATTTCATTATGGTAAACAGTGAAGACCACTTCTTTTCTAAGTCTACCTTCTTTGCCTCGAAAATATCCTGTCACCCGAAATGTAGATATTGGCCCATTTGAATTGACAAGTGCAAGATCACAATATAACATTCCTCTCAATTCATCTTGAAACAACCGGAAAATTTCATTCGTGCAAGCTTCTTGTAATTGCCTCTCAAAATAACAATCGGTCAACATTGGGAAGCAAGTGTTAAAAGAAGCAAAATCAGATTTGTTTTCCTTTTCTATCTTACTTTTCAATGCATTGTCATATTGCTCTACAAATTGCTTTAAGGATGTTGTAGGGCCAACATACCCATCAAAAAAAGCATTTATGCTTTCACTTCTTTGAGTGGTAGACATTCCTGCCCAAAATACTCCTTTAACATAAACAGGAGCCCATCGTTGTCGATTTTTATACAAAAAATTCAGCCACTCATTTTTCTCAATGTTGTAGTCTTCAATCATCTTCGACCAAACGTCTTCAAATTCTTGAGTATCCACTGCTTCATAAACGATGCTCTTCAAAATTTTTTTTATTTGCTTGTACTCGCTTAGGCTTGCAAGCTTTTCAGGAACTTTCTTCATTATGTGCCACAGACAAAGCCGGTGATGAGAATTCGGAAAAACAACCTTAATCGCGCCTTGAATTGCCATGCATTGGTATGTAATTATTGCATTTGGTGCCTTACCGGACATACATTCCAACCATGTCTTAAATAGCCAAATATAAGTTTCCCTATCTTCCTTTGATAACAAACCACATCCGAATAATATGGTTTGTCCATGATGGTTGACACCAACAAAAGGAGCAAAGGGCATGTCATACTTATTTGTTAAGTATGTTGTGTCAAACGATACTACATCACCGAAAGCCTCATAAGCTGCTATGGATCTTGCATCTGCCCAAAAGACATTTCTCAAACGACCTTCATTATCCATATCGATCATATAAAAAAATTTTGAATTTCTATGGTGCATTCGAGAGAAATAATTCCCAAGTGCTTCAGCGTCCCCAACTCCAAGTCTAAGCTGCCTAGCTTTTGCAATATAATTCCTACAGTCCTTCTCAGTGTACGTTAAGTTCTCATAACCACCACTTTCAACTGCTAAAGAATGAAAATTCTTGCTCAAGCCTATACCCGCTTGATCATTTAATTCAAGCCTTCTCTTTGCATACCCATCCAATTTTTTATTGCACTTTTGAAAACGAGATTTATGCGGACTAAGTGCATGATTATGCTCAAGATTGACACGAGATATAGTACACTGTCCATCATTACCAATTATAACATTGATCTTGGCTTGACAATTTGTTTTGGTGGATAGCCTTGGGTTGAAAGCATTTTTTGCAGTGGATATCCTTTTGCCACCTCTTACACATGCAAGTGTATAATACTTTAATTTTCCATCTTCTCCCGATCTTGTGCTTCGTTTTGTGATACCAAAACCTTCTTGTCGAGCATACTCAATGTAGAGATTGTAAACTTCTTCTTCAGAATTGAGAACCATTCCTGCATTGGGAACAACTTTTCCATGGAATGAAACCTCCGGTTGTAATAATTTTTCTTTTTCTTTGTTCAATATTTCCTGACAAGAAGATCCAGCCTTTGTCCCATTTTTGCTTGATTCAGGAGACACATGTTCCAAGTCCACCATATTCTTCTTAATTTTATAGATCTGTTTTAATTAGAAAACTTTTAAAATAGATGTAATATAATTAATAAATTATTCAAAGCAAAGTTATTTGCAACATGCTTTTGATATTTACTTTGCTTTGTAATATAACTAAACACATCAATATAGTTATCAGTTATGAAGGAGAGAGGACACAAGTTAGTTCTACATAGAGATGAACTTGCCAACATGGTATGCACAAGAAATTAAAGAATAAAAAATCATACACGACCATATATGCAATTGGAAGGCACAACACTATACAATCATAAGATCAGCATAGGCAATAAAGTCAACTGGCCAACTAAGCCAACATTGGACTCCGAATAAACTCATGAACAAGAAACTTTGGATAGTAATATCCTAGTTTATTAATGGGACTCTAGCCACTTTTGCACCAGAATTTTCAAAAATAACTAGAATAACATTCACGGCAAGATATCTCTGAAAAATTATGCCAAGATAAATTAGAATGATATCTATTGAAAATTCTTTCTTTCCTTGATGTTATCAGTACAGTAACCAACAAGTAAATAATCGCTAACAAACATAGCAGACTATTTGACATTATTACTTTCATTATCATATATCTATTCTTCTTTATATATATATATATATAAAGAGAATGCCAAGTTTTATTCCCATAATTAAAAAAGAAGCTCTCTCTCTATTGCTTGAGTTTCAGTCTCTCCTACCGTGAATGCTCTTGAGCTTGTCTCCCAACTAGGAAGTAGTACTTGAGAAGAGATGAGGCCTCATCTCTTGGATAAGAGTTATACATATGACCAATCCACCAGTCTAGATTCTAGATAACCCTAGCTTGAAGAGCTAAATATTTAATAAAGACACCAAATTATCATTCCTTAAGTAGGGCTTTTGGTTTCTTCATTAATCAATCCTCCTCTCTCTCTCTCTCTCTCTCTCTCTCACACACACACACACAGGGAAAGAAAGAAAGCTATAAGCATAAGAGGAAATAAGAAAGCTAAGCTGTCAAGGTAGTGAAGGAGGTACCCGGCGCCTGAAACACTGAGGCGACGTGACGGCGAGGGCGACAAGGTGAGCAATTCGCGAAATATGCGGACGGCGACGGCGACGACGAGGCGGCGGCGACGCGACGGCGAAATATGCAGACGGAGCGACGGCGACGACGAGACGGCGGCGTTGCGAGGGCGAAATATGCTGACGGCGAGGCGACACGAGAAAGAGAGAGGATGTTCTGTTTTTGGGGAGAAATTTTTTAGTTAGGGTTTAAAAATATTTTCAGTTTTTTTAATAACTGCTGAGTAGGAGAGAGAATGGTGCTGATGTGGCGCCACACAAGCCGCCACATCATTCGGGTGAACAGTTCGGGTAACCTGTTAGGAAGGAATAGCATTACTCTTTCAGGTCCTTGTTCTTCTTATCTCGAGATCGTCGAGGCAATGCGTGTGGATCGACAGATTGTTCTCCATCCAACGGTTGATATCATCTCATCATGCTATGAAGCTCGGGGAACGAGAAGCCTCTTTCGCGTTTCGGCGTTTCGTTTCGCTTTGCCTTCCATCTTTCTCGAATGTCTTGCATTTTTTTTGTCCTTCTAGGGCTTGAGGTGCGTGGCGATTGGGGAAATACGATATTCGTTTGCGGACGGTGTTGATTCTTCGTTTGAGAATTGTTCCTGAATTTAGCTGATCTGAAGAATCAACGAGAAATTCCGAATTCGCTCCATAAGATCATGTAACTGATTATTGATGTTCTTTTCTCTCCTTTTTTTTTTTTTTTTTTGATGTTATTTTGATCACTGTGGTATACATTCTTCATGTTATTGTATTAATTTCTGTTGTTTTTTTTTATTTTGTTTAAGATTTAATTGCATTCATATTGAATTTTGTCTTTTACGATGGTTCATGGAGGATTTTTTTTTTTCTGGAATATATGGTTGATTATTATTTGGTTACATTTGTTGATTGATTTTTCTTGTGCTGATTTTGAATTTATTGTTCTTTGTTCGTGTTGATTTGATTGTAATACATGGTTTTTGCCCGCAATTGTGTTGTTGGAAACTGTTGTCACTGTCTCACTTGAGATTTATTTTTTTCCTCTTGTTTTCAGTGATGGGGAAGGATCATGTACGTTTTGTTAAGGTTGATTCCAATCGAACTCCTCGAGTTCCACCAGGCTTTGAATCATGCACTTCATTCACCTTGCGGAGATTTCAGGAGGATGCTACAATGGCTGGAAGAGCATCTAACTCACCGCAGAACCTGATGGATATTGATGAGAATGAGAGGTTCAAGAAGTCACTGCGCTGGAGACCTTGGCTGAATTACAGCCTGCCCATTGATAGTTTGGAAGGAGAATCTGAATCAGAGCCAGTTGTCCAAGTTAGTGCTTGTTTTCAAATTTTACTGTCTTTATCGTCACCAACATTTGTGATCGTTTTCTTAAGTGCAATATTTGGCTTGATTGCTAAATTGGCCTCACTGAGTCCGTAGTGCATAGCATTGTTGTGTGTGTGCATGCATGTGCTCCCTTGTGGGAAGTTTGGTGGTTCTCATATATGCTGTTTGCAGGATGCACCTTCAGTTTCTTGCTTGCCTAAAGGGGTTCTTCATGGGTGTGTCAAATGCGAAAATTGTCAAAAGGTTTGCTTTTAATAGAACCTTTTTCTTCTGGTGCTCTTTGAGGTGTAAACGTTGCCTTTTCAGAGGACTGAGTGCTTCTAACAGGTTATGGCAAGATGGCGTCCAGAAAATGCACGTAGACCAATGCTTGATGAAGCTCCTGTGTTTTATCCTACTCAAGAGGTTCCTCATGTTATATATATTGGTATTTTCAACTTCAATGCTGATATGAATGACTTGTCATGTTAGTTGACATTGATTTTTTGTAATTTTGAATTTTGCTGCAGGAGTTTAAAGATTTACTCAAATATATTTCAAGCATACGGCTTTCTGCAGAGCCATATGGAATATGTCGTATTGTCCCTCCTCCATCCTGGAGGCCTCCTTGTCCTCTCAAGGAAAAAAATGTTTGGGAAAATTCAAAGTTTCCTACTCACATTCAGCAATTGCATAAACTTCAAAATCATGATCCTGCAAGGACAATCCACAGAAATCTGAGCACTATGAGGAGGAAAAGGCTGTGGAAATCGGGTGCAAAATTCTGGCACACTAGTGGAAATAATGGAAATGCTATTGATGTTAATAAACCTGATTACCATAAGGATGTGAGTTTTGGCTTTGAAGCCGGTCCACGTTTTACTCTGGAATCGTTTCAGAGGTATGCAGATGACTTCAAGGAGCAATATTTTCGAACTAAGGATGAAGATATAGATCTGGGATCTAGGGAATGGGAACCATCAGTAGCAAATATCGAGGGTGAGTATTGGCGGATAGTTGAAAGTCCAACTGAAGAAATTGAGGTATAACTTTAGGTAGAAGAATTGGCTTTAGAAGGCATTTTGTGCTAAACTTTTATGCTTCTAAGTTCATGAAGTCTTTTGACAGGTTCTCTATGGCTCTGAGCTGGATACAGGAGATTTTGGCAGTGGTTTTCCTAAATTATCTCCTGCTTCTGTGTATTCCAAAGTGGATGAACGGTATTTGAAGTCAAGCTGGAACTTAAACAATTCCCCCCGGCTTCCAGGCTCTGTCCTCTCTTATGAAAGTGAAAACATCTCTGGTATTCTAGTTCCTTGGTTGTACATAGGGATGTGCTTCTCATCATTTTGTTGGGTAAGATTATCTTTGCATCTATTTATTTGGCCCCTTGCTAATTTTATAATGTGCTTGGCAACCTTAGTATGTTTATTTCTTCAATTCAGGAGTTGCTGGAACCATTTTGTATTCTGCTTTGTCTGTCCCAGATGCTTCTGTGCTTGTCTATTCCATCTAGCTTATGGAAAAATTCTAAAGTTCTATTATTATTATTTTTTTCTGTTAGCATGTTGAAGACCACCATCTTTACTCATTAAATTACTTGCATTGGGGTGCTCCCAAGATATGGTATGGAATCCCTGGAAAAGATGCCTTGAAGTTGGAAGCTGCCATGAAGAAACGTCTATTGCGTTTGTTTGAAGAACAACCCAACTTGCTTCACAAACTCGTGAGTCTTATACATTTTTAGGCCATTCTTTATGCATGTTCTTGTTTCAGTATTGATATATTTTCCAGCAACTGATATGTCCTAGCTGGCGTTATCATGCCCTAATGCATGTGTTTCCAACTTCTTCTGCCTCTAGTGAAACTTCCCTGAATACAACTTTCCCCCTTTTTATGTAGGTTACTCAATTTTCTCCAAATTTGTTGAAAATGGAGGGTGTCCCCATTTATCTTTGTGTTCAGGAATCCGGGAGAATTTTTTTCCCCTTTTCCCCGAGCATATCACTCGGGATTTAGCTGTGGATTTAACTGTGCAGAGGCTGTAAATGTTGCCCCTTTTGATTGGTTGCCACATGGGCATTGTGCTATTGAACTTTATCGTGAACAACAAAGGAAGATATCAATATCTCATGATAAATTATTGTTAGGGGCTGCAGCAGAAGCAGTTCGGGCTCAATGGAATATATTATTAGTGGGGAAGGACATTGCAGATAATTCAATATGGAAGGATGCTTGTGGATTGGATGGTGTCCTGGTCAAGGCACTTAAGGTGCACTCTTCTTACTATTTGGTTTGTATTCACTAAGTTAAGCTATAA